>VCRD01004651.1:14893-39804 GCA_006783055.1 Trinorchestia longiramus
CATGCCAAGTGTCACGGTACACTCGCATGCCAAGTGTCACGGTACACTCGCATGCCAAGTGTCACGGTACACTCGCATGCAGAGAGCAACTGAGCCCCCAGTGTTTGAGCTGCCCTCCATGCACGTGTCAGTGCCCTCATCACGTTACAACCTCGTCAGGCGTGGAGGCTCGCCCCTTGTGCAGTCATGTCAGCTCCTAGTAGTACAACTAGCTATACAAATATTTCAAACAAAAATGCCCAAAAACTATGCATGTACAGAGCTATGAAGTAATTAGGTACATGTACAGACCCCGAGGCAGCGATGTACAGATCTGCAGAAGGCTTGTGAAGGCCGAGATCCCTTCCAAATTTTGGTATCCTGAGCCTGTGGACGCGACCGCCTTGTCCATGCAGCTCTATGTAGCGACTCTCTTGCAGGTAGGCAATCTGTGGCAGCGGATCACATTGTCACACTCATTTCTGAGATCTGGAGGCGATGATGTTAGGATCATTGCTGTGATTTGGAGGTGTATATAAAGTTAAAGAGATCGTTGTGATTTGGAGGTGTAAATAAAGTTAAAGAGATCGTTGTGATTTGGAGGTGTAAATAAAGTTAAAGAGATCGTTGTGATTTGGAGGTGTAAATAAAGTTAAAGAGATCGTTGTGATTTGGAGGTGTATATAAAGTTAAAGAGATCGTTGTGATTTGGAGGTGTAAATAAAGTTAAAGAGATTGTTGTGATTTGGAACAAAATCAATATGATTGCAGTAGATATATTCTGGTGAATGTTCAAGAAGAAGTGATCAGCATGGCAGCATGTCATAGCCATGAGAAATGTTGTGAATACATATAGAATGTATCACTCGTACATCAGAACAAATAAACACAACTAAAGAATTCTATCTCACCTGGAAGCATTCTCCAAAGCCCATAATTCATGAAAAATCAAAAACAAAACAAAAAATACAGAATAGCTCTTTAAAAATTGGCACAAAAGTGAAAAGAACATGAATCAAGCTATCAAGACAATGACATCACCATAGCCAAAACTTAATAATTACTCTGTGTAAATAACAATTAGTCAATTTCTTCTTATCACCAATTTCCCTTTATTTTAAACATTTTCTTTCATAATAAAATCTTTCATTTATTAATAATCACTACACTTTAACCATTCCATTCAACAAGAAAAAAATCCTTTAATAGCTGTTTAAGGTTTTGCTATTATTAATATATTTAATAGAGCTTGAAACACACTTGCCTCACATTACAAAATCAAATGGTATTGAAGTCTATTTATATTTTACTAAGCATTACTGCATACCTGTTGTTGCTCATCTGTTTGAGCCCTTGATTAATTTTTCAAACCAAAACCTAATAAACATAATAAAGTATTCATACATTAACAAAATAATATCATTTAATCATGATTCCTTTGTTATCACTAAAATAGAAACATGAATTATTAATGTCTCTGAATACACAACATATATAACCTGGATAATTCCACATTTCTTTAGTACCTAGTAACATAAAAGGGAAATATGACCTACTGAATGGCTTTTAGAGTTTACAAATGCAGACATTAAACCTGTAAGTCGACACAACCTTAGCATTAGTTTTATGGAGTCAAAATTCAGACTTGACACCTGGAAACTCATAAAACCTTTGAATCACTTTAAAACTGCAAAATTTTGGAAACTGAAAGCACAAGTTCTTCAACACAAATTACTGCATGCTCACCTTGTTATAATGGGATACTAGTCACTGCATGCTCATCTTGCTATAATGGGATACTAGTCACTGCATGCTCATCTTGCTATAATGGGATACTAGTCACTGCATGCTCACCTTGCTATAATCATCACTGAGAATTTCCACACGATTGGTTTCAAAATCCATGCCTCTCTCAAACTTGACAGAGAGCTCGGAGAGATGATAACACTTCATGACGGGCTTGTAGGTGCCACACGCCACCAGGTACTCACCATCAGGGGACAACTTAATGCAGTTACTCACGTCAGGCATCACAAAGTCTTGCAATAAATCATCTGCAATGTATACATTAATAAAAGTCATAATATGTATACAAATAACTAACATGCATAAAATACATACTACACATGATATGATATCACTCGGTCTAATGGAATTATGCAGCTATGGACAATAAGAATGAAAAGTATACAAAAGAGGCATAATTCTGAAGATTTGAATATCTCAAAAATTTAAGCTAACCTTGACGAACAAAATGCAACGTTTTTTTACAACTAATAAGCAAGCATCTAATTCCAACTCTGCAGAATAAAAGTAGGTAACAAAGAATTTAATTCAATGGTAATATAAGGTCAAAAATACCAACAATAACTTGAAAGTTTGAAATGCATAGACTTTTACAATAATAAGATCTAATAGAAATAATTTAGTTCAAAAATCTGCATAGAGATTATTCAATATGTTCAGTGCCAATGATGACTGCAGCATTCTCCTTCTCCTTGCCAATGGTGTTTAATCTTATTTCTCACATGAGAAATATGAAATACTAAACTACTAAATTGTTACTACAGCCCCATGTTCTTAATTTATAATAAACAATAATTACAGATGAGATAACTCATAGTTGGCAGTAAACATGTTCATAAGCAAGTAAATACAACACTTCGTTCATAGTGCCTATATTGGCCAGCTGTATGCCTAAAAATTACCAAACAGGTTCTCCATTTTGATGTACATGATCTGAAATAGTAATTAAGGTGTGGGATGTTGCTACACTATTCCATGCAGTACATTAAGAGACCAAGGTGTTGAGGTTAGCATTAATAACATGCTGCAAGAGAGTAGGCTGCTCTACACAAAGTCATCAGCAACTATCTCAGTAGGTGTGCATAGGAACATGTAATGCACAATAATCATATGTTAACTACTGGCATTTTTGAAATCCATTACAAATCATTCCCTCTAGTCTCATATTTACAAGTTTTGTTCAAAAGTTAAGTGAAATTAAAATAGAAACAAGAAAGGATGAGTGTTAATTCACACAATATTTTGTTGAACAAAAAAAAAAGCTAAACTAGCTTGGTCATTATAGAGTTGTATTGAAGGACATATTTTTTTGCTACTTACTGAAAATTGCCTCAGTACTAAAACAAGTCATTTGAAAATTGTTTCATAGTACTGTTTTCATAAAAAATCTCTTCTTTTTGTATGAGAAACAGTTTTATATGGCAATATCATGTCATTTTGATGGTGTCTACAACAGACCAGACTCCAAAAACTAGTGATACACATAATTTCTTGCCACTGTACAAGCCTGACTAGTAGTGATATTTCAACCATTATTTGAAGTGTATTCCTTACCTCCATAAACAAAAAAGGATAGTTTCACAAATATATAAAGAAGTTTTATGTACAACAAATATTAGTTTTAAAAATATATAACTCAATTCTATGTATGGATAAATAGACATTAATTAAAAAAAGCAATAGATAGATGGAAGTAAGAATAAGGAAGTAAGAATTAGTTTTAAGAATAAATAAGTAAGAAGAAATAGAGATTAGTCTTGAGAATAAATGGATTAGTCTCATGTGAGAACAAAGAAAAAATTAGTTTTAAGAATAAATAGATTAGATACAACAATAACTAATAAAGATTAGTTTACTGTTTTTTTAAACTAATTCAAGAAAGGAATACAAACCATCATTGGCATTAGGTTTCTTCTTCTTCTTCTTCTTCTTGACCCACTGAAAAAAATGAACATGAGTTAAAGACATTTGACATAAGTAATTAGGAAGCTACCCAATAATAGTATATGTAGTTACAAAAGAATAGTATGTGTAGATCTCCAAGAATAGTGTGTGTAGTTACACAAGAATAGTATGTGTAGGTCTCCAAGAATAGTGTGTGTAGTTACACAAGAATAGTATGTGTAGGTCTCCAAGAATAGTGTGTGTAGTTACACAAGAATAGTGTGTGCAGATACACAAGAATACTATGTGTAGATAATAACTAGTATGCTATCTGATCAATACACACATGAGAGCAAAAATATTTAGACAAAAGCTAGTTAAGAAACCCAGCAATTTAAAAGAATAAATAACATTACCAATAGAATACAACTAAAAATGATCATAATTGTACAGTAAAAAATTACACACAACTCATACTCACATACATAAGCCCCAAGTACATAATTACATGCAAAAATCTATTGATATTTATCACAATTTAGAAGACAGTACACATTTCTCTAATAAATGTATGTTTTAGAGCACAAAATATATAGTGTACTAATAAATTTGTGTTCAAATTAACTTGATTTTACTTTAATGTGTCATATACAAAGTGCAATGGATAAATAATTCATTTTTTTGGCCCCTCCTGTGTCTATTAATAGATACTCAACCAATCAATCATCAATCAATAAATCATCAACTAAGAGATCATGAATCAATCATTCATTAACCAATAAATCATCAACCAAGAGATCATCATCAAATAGATCTTGAACCAATAGATTATCAATCAATGAACAATCATATATCACTTATGACAAGGTTTATATTGCTAACCTACAACATGATTTTAAAAAAGACATTTCAGCATAATTTTAAACAAGACAATTCAACATGATTTTAAACAAGACATTTCAGCATGATTTCAAACAAGACAATTCAGCATGATTTTAAATAAAATGTTCCAGCATTATATGCCAAGTATAAATTTGCTTTGGCAATATGCAACTGAATGGAAAAGTCTTTAACACATTTCCCAGGATCACATTTTCAATTTGTGTTTGATTCAAACTTTTGGTAGCAATACAGCATTACTGAAACAACAATTACAAAGCTTTTCTTTTCACAAGCAAAAATATACCTATATTTTTTCTAAAAGGACACCAGTGGGTAACATGGCAGCAAATGAAGACACAGTGAGACACACCAGTGGGTAACATGGCAGCAAATGAAGACACAGTGGGACACACCAGTGGGTAACATGGCAGCAAATGAAGACAGTGGGACACACCAGTGGGAAACATGGCAGCAAATGAAGACACAGTGGGACACACCAGTGGGTAACATGGCAGCAAATGAAGACAGTGGGACACACCAGTGGGTAACATGGCAGCAAATGTATTAATGCAACAAAAGGATAATTTGTATCCTTAAAAATGAGAAAAAATCTGTTCCTTACCTCAGGTTGTGCTTTAGTTGCTGTGAGATTATAAACCTTAACATTGTTGCTTCCATCTAAACACTTCATGATTGATTATATATATTTTTGCTGAAAAAAATAAATTAGTGAATTAATTTTGAGCAAACATAAATTTTTAATGAAATTGTGGCATGAAAAGTGTTTTTTCAAGAAGCAAGATAGTAATTTTTACAACAAAACAAATGTTGCTCTCACCTCAATAAAATAAACCAGTGTTTAAAAATCAGAATATGAATAATTAAAATTTAGAAAACTCAGGACAGAGTGGAGAATAAATTCGTTATGATATACATTGGCTGGTAAGAGAGCCACAGCAATAATATTAGCAGAAGGAATTAAATGTTTCATCATTAAATGATGCTCACATTAAAAATTAAAAATTTATAAAATAAATAAAACTCTAGTAATCACAATAATAATTTAGCATTTTAGAGAGAATTTAAAGCCATAACAAAGGACCCGACTCTCATAACACTTTTATGTTCAAGTTTATATATCAGAATACTAACTAGTTTTTAGTAACTTGTCAAAAACTTATTTCAAGTCTTAGCTCAGAAACAATAATCATAAATGTTATACAAAATTCAATAAACTTCCAAACACATAATTCAAAAACGATACACTGTTGTTTTCGTAGCATTTAAGAACATTTTCAGTACCCAAAATTGTCTCAAGAGAAATTAAAATTGTCTTCATGTTCTTCAAGTAAAATTATGGAAGAATCATCCTTGCTTGTTCTTTACACATTGTCAGCGCCATTACTGTTCTAATCTTTCTTAGCATGTTTGCAGCTTTAAATTTTTATGAATGATTTTCAATTAATACTCCTAACAAATTGATCTACATTTATTGCACAAATAATGAACGAGAAAAACTGAAGAAAAGTGTGATTTGTATTACTGGTATAAATAATTTTAAGAAAAAATATTATTTTCATACTTCTATCTGTTAAAATAATCAAAAACACTACCACACTCTAACACGTTTCAATCGTAGCTCCTAAAACTAAATGTAAACAAATAAAGATATGGTTTGAATGGCCAATGTAATCTCGGCTACGTTTCAGTCAAACATTCAAACCTTAAGAAATCAACCATAAGTGATGCAAAGAAGTTATACTAGTGTACTTTTCCTGTAGATCGTTCTTAAATTTTATTTTTAGTAATTGGAAAAGTAAATTTTTCTAGTGGGATGAATTAACTACGATGTTCACCTAATTCTCTTTAAATATGTCTGCAGTATTTGGAGCTCTGTTCTAGTTTTGAAGGGCAATTACGTCATTTCGTTTCTATGGAAAAACCACAACTCAAAGTAGTCGAAGTTATTAGTTCTACTGTTGATAGAGTTTGGGTTTATAAAAAAGTGAATCTATGGAAACCGGTGACGTACGATATCAACAGTTGGGCACGCAACTGGAAAATAATTGTGGTACAACCGCAACCGCAAGTCCCCCAAAACGGTTGCGATCGCAACTACAGCCGCAGCAACACAACCTCAAAAGTTCCGGCTGCTACTGTAACTACTAAATAACAAAAAATACTTCATAAATATTGAGCGAGAACAGTTCACACAGAAATATTTATGAGTAATCTTCAATAAAACGAGTATGTAGGCTCATAGAGGGACTGCGATAAGTCACAGGATTTTAAATCATTTTACAGTTTACTAAGCTTATATCTTATTTTTATTCTTCTCGTCAATCATTTTTTCCGATGTTTTACTTCTAGTAGAATAGTGTTGCTAATTATTTTATTATAATAAACATTTAGCTCAATTGTTCAAGTTCATTTGAATGACCTGATTTACCATTGATTCCCATTCAGAAATGTAAGCATTTCGAAGTGGTTGTTTGTAAGATGCGCACACTTAGGTCTCAATATTTTTTTACCTAATGAAAAAACCTTACAACTGCTGCACTTGAGGGAATGAAGGTATTCAATTTTATGAAGTACGAAATAAAGTTACTATTAAAAAAATGGTCGGATGAATAGCTGGATGCTTAGACCGATTAATGAAAAGCTCTGTCAACCAATTCTTTATTTCATTTGAAGTTGTAATGATCACTCTCATAATCACTCTTCTGTCCCAACCCTCAGATATCTCTTATCTCCAAGCAGGCATTGAATATCTCTATGTTGTGTCTTACTAGGAGTGAGTGCCTAGACGTATAGAGTGGAAGTGCGTGGCGAGTTGGAGCAAACAAACAAACAAACAATCTTTATTTCCAATCGAGTACACAGTACATGGACATTAGTACATTGGTTTTTCAAATTCTTATGGTTAACATTCTAAGAGTAAGGGTGATGGTGAGCTCCATGCGACGATCCCGGGAGGTTGATGGGCGTCTTCATGGGCGGGGAGTTGAGTGCTTAGCGGGTTGAGTGCACGGCGCGGCGTACGAGAAACAACTTGTGTCCATGGCCGGGTTCGAATCTGAGGTCTTTCTACATGAAGCAGAGACCCGATACAGAACACGGGCCGCAGACCACTCGACCACGGTGGCTGCACTTCTTTTTAGTGCGCGGGTTGTTTAAGCCCCATCCTGTCCGCAGACAGGTTCCACTATCAATGGCACTGCCAAGAGGGCCTCACACTGACAATTTTTTCTTTCTCACGTCCTGCAGTAAGTTCAGCCCGTGTGATAGTTGCATGAGAATTTCCATGGAGGCTCTCTCTTCTCCCTGTAATATACCTAGAGCCTGAACAAGACACCTCAATACTATTTCATATTCATTGAAAAAGTAATTTCTAGAGGCACGAAGCCTAAGATTTTCAAATTCTTGCAAATTATCTTTAGAACATTGGAATTTTTGTCAAACAGTTTATTCAAACGGCTTACAGAAGGAGTTCCATCTCGTAGCTCCTGGAATAATAAATTGTTGACTGCCTAGTCCGTCTCTAATAATATCGTCTGCTTGAGGACATCAAGATGGTTCATTCCATAGAGCTTGTGCTTTACTAAATGCTGAACTCGAAATCTTCTAGCAATCTTGATTACCAGGATTGTTAATAATTGCTAGAGCGTCTGTGGTTGCAATGGGGTTCAAAGTATGGGCGACGCAACGAGTGTGCCTTGGCAAGGTATAGTATTCTCCGTCCAGCTCTGAAGTTTGTCAACCTGAAATAAAATCAGACTGAACAGGCTTTTCTTAAAAAAAATACATTTTATTATTCCTTGAAACAATAAAATCTAATATGAGTTTTCATAATTTGGGTATTTAATGTCATCAAATACACACATTATGGCTGTCAAATGAATAAATGGTCATTATCAAAATAGCAATAAATACGTTCGAGTTACGTCTTTCATATATTATAAATAAATAACTTTTCATTTATTGATACTGAGTATTTCAATTTTTAGTTATCATTTTATACCTTGATCAGAATTGATGCGACATCTTCAATCACTGTATCGTTGGTTGGTTGGTAGAACTGGAGCCCTCCAAAAAGGCTCCAAATAGGCTTCTGGCAAGTGTAATCACTGTATCGTCAATATCATTTTCAATGTCACTATCGCAGTCACTTTTTCTTCGTGTGACCTAACAAGAAGTGGGCTGCAACTGACTACTAATGAAGTGTAACTGACTTGATAATGAGTGTACTGTTATGTTGAGGAATGAACTGAGAGTTATACTGAGAGAGTAGAGGAATACATAGGAGCTGGACGTCCCCGACTGCTTAAAGGCATAGTGTCCAATCACCAGAACCACCACGGATTTGACTTAGATAGTGATAAAGTCTAGTTTAAATATTTTAAATATGAATTCAAAACACCTTTCTCTCCACTCGCTGGCGTTCTTACATTCACTGAAACAAATTATTATTACTATGTACTTTATTTTTGCTTCTTACAATTTTGATTGTTTACTATGCTAACCAACTACAGGTAGGAGTTCCAAAAACATGGTCAAACACTATCCTATACAACATATGTTTGGATATATTATAGTTTTACTTCTCGTAATAAAAAAAATAACAACTACTTATTCCAAAAAAAATTATGCACCAAATATGCAACATTAAATCTTAATCCAGGAAACATTTCGCTCCGTCGTTCTTTATTTACCCGATCACATTTCTTGAAAAAAGGGTTTGTCAAACACGCCACAAAGATCAGCACAGTGTCATATATTCTTATTTTTATGACATTAGTTAACTCTAAAATAATACCTACATGGCCTTTGGGAGACGTCAATGCAAACGCTGGTCTGCCGCACGATTTGATACGCTGAAAGACGATATTGAATACAAATGGTTTTGAGGGAAGTCTTCAATAAAACAATAGCATTTCAATTTGAAATCAAGGTTTTTTATTTCTCGAATCTAGAGGTACAAAAGTATTGGATTCTTTACAGAGGAGGGTGGAGTTGTGGTCATCTAGTTGAGGGTGAGGGAATGGTTCATGTTACCTATGGTCTAAATGAAGTGGTCACATTATCACTGGAAGTTTCTACAGCATTGCATAAGTTAGAAGCAACATCAGGAATCACAGGGATGTGCGTTGATACAATTCTAAGAAATATATGAAGGTACAATGGAACACACAATGATATCGAGGATTGTAAACAGTAACACAAACCTTAAAAATCCCGTAGAAATAACCGAGAATTTTTTTTGCTTATTCGTAAGCGCTGAAGAGAATCTGTCGCTAATAAAAATTATACTTTGTTCCGAACAACTTTTATTACTCAGCAATAACATTGAATTTGCACGAAATTATTCAATTTCTTCAACATTTTCCTCTTCAAGTATTTATACTGAATTTAGATCCGCCACTGCAATGAAAAATATTTCAACATTTTCTGTTAAATAAGAGAAAGGATCCATGCATGTATATTGTAGCTTCAGAAATCCAAGTTACAAAGATATTTCTTCAGTTTAATTGAAATAAATAGAATACAACGTAGTAAAGCGCTACAGTTCACTATAATGTCTCGCCAAGCTTCCGACTGAACTGCTTCTGTGTCTTCATCTATCAAGTTTCATACGAAGTCAAATGCAAGGTTGCAGTGAGAAGTTATGAGTCGCTACATAATTGGGTAAAGATGCGCTCAGTAAAACTCAACTAACTCAATCTCTTGGGTAACACACAACGGGCGCTTTTGTAGTTGATTCATGCATCTGATGAAATTTTTACACAGCTGACGCAAACATGACCCCTGGAACCTATTCTCATGATAGAGGCATACATCCCTACAGTCTCCTACATCTCAATATTCAGACAATTAGCTTCCTTCCCTCCATAGTTTTTTGTTTGGGTTTAAGCCTTAGTTAAACATTACGGGTCTTGAGTAAAGTACTCAGCACAGCTGGAACCAGACAGAGTACTCAGCACAACTGGAACCAGACAGAGTACTCAGCACAGCTGGAACCAGACAGAGTATTCAACACAGCTGGAACCAGACAGAGTACTCAGCACAGCTGGAACCAGACAGAGTACTCAGCACAGCTGGAACCAGACAGAGTACTCAGCACAACTGGAACCAGACAGAGTACTCAGCACAGCTCACATATATGTACTTCTCGGACGCAAATATATGCCTGCAGCGCCGCCTCACATGTCTCTACATCCACTGTAGCTCCTGCAATACTACATAAGAGACACCAATTGCAGTATTTTCTAAGAAATACCAACATTGCGCAAAAAACGCTTCCGCTCGACACGTCATTGCTTCAGCTTAGTGACGTCATCTCATTTTACTCAGTCCTGTTTGAGTCACTGCAAGTACCCAGTAGCTCATCGTACCTTGGTGTACACCTGTGTAGAGTACATTGGTACTTTCCAATTCACCAATAAGCTCATCATAATACGAGGACAATAGAGACAAAGTTCAATGTACACAAGAGTTGCACATGGTTTCTCGCGTTCTAGAAGCGCAGCACGTGACCCACACATCAAGACAAGAATATAAGAAATCTGACGTGCTGAGACCGAGGTAGAGGAGGTTATATGCTACAGAGTATAGAGGATAACACACAAGGGAATAACTGCAGCTTTTAAAGCCACGTCATGAATGCATAACTCTAGCATGACACTCAAAATTCAAGTCGGAGCTTGACAGACTCTCCAAAGATTGACTTCTATTTTCAAACTCGGGTAGTAAAAGCTTTACATCCACCCGCGTAGTTGTGGTAGGGCAGTTCAGCAACGTCAATTTCCAAATCAGATTATTTAAAGAGAACGCACGAGATACATGAAGCTTATGAACAATAAATTGCGTATGTCAAAATCACATTCAATTTTCTTCATGAATTAGAAAAAATCAACTTTTCCCACAGTCCAAGGAAATCAATATTTTTTGCATGCACGAGTTCATTTAAAAATTCATTCACAAGAACTTTAAATTATTGGTCTAATTGCTAGCCCAAACTTTACACTGCCACCCCCACTTTACGCTGCCACCCCCACTTTAAGCTGTCGCCACTTTAAGCTGCTCCCCACTTTACACTGCCCCCACTTTAAGCTGCTCCCCACTTTACGCGGTCCCCACTTTACGCTGCCCTCCCTTTACGCTGCCCCCATTTTACGTCTCAGAAAATTAGTTTTTCAAAGACAAATTTCAAAACTACAACGGTGCTTTATTACCAATTTTTAAGTTGAGATCATGTACACGAAGTGAGTGAGTGCGTCACTAACTTTATTAGGTTAATGTTAAATACGGAAATTACTATAATATAATTATCATCTATTACCGAACAACAAGTGTTTACGTTTTGAATATATGTTACGGGATCCTAGAATATTTAAATATATATTAATATTAATCATTATTACTATTGAGCGATATATTAATCAGTTATAAAGTTACTAACTAAAAGAAAATAATCATCAAGGACTTATTTGTCAATACGTTTATGAAAATCGAGTACATATAACAATCTTGTGAACCAATCTCGCAGTGTACGAATACACAGAAATACGAATAGGAATACACAGGAATAGGAGTACACAGAAGTATGATACGTAGGAGTATACACAAACATTTAAGAGTATACAGAAATGTGATGGGGTATACATAAATATACACTGCAGTGTTGAAATATGGTGTAAAAAAAACTAATTTCTTTCATAACTAAAAATTTGATATTTTTCGTTAAATGCTAATTCCCAAGACGTGAACACATTAAAAACGGTACACGGATGTCGTTCAATTTAGTATACTAAAAACAGTGGAAGTAAACTACTGGTACCTAGGGCAAATAAGTAAAAATGAACTATAGGTAACTAAACCTATAATGGATTTCAAGTTGATAAGACCTGGGTGTAATTTGATGAAAGGAAACTTATCTTTTTTCTTCTAATTATTAGACATGGGAAATTATTAGACATGGGAAATTATTAGACATGGCAGCAGCGTTCAGCTCATCCATATTACATGGAATGAAGACTTGACTTGAGTTTTATACCTGAGTTACATGAGTAATGATTACGCAATCAGCTCTTCAACAATTATTTCAACTCTTTTTTTGTGGACTTGAATTGGTTAAAGTATGCCCATAGAAAGAATGATTAGCTTAAAAAATTGACTTTATTTAACATTAAACTTTTTGTGGCAGTCAAATAGACGTTCAACTTATTGAAATACTTTCTCTTCTTTGCGTAGGAAATACGACATGCATGATATTTGTGATTTGTGACTTAATTCTTTTGTAAAGACTAAGCACAAAGGTACGAGTATAAGTCACAAAGCACGTATAATACCCTTTTACATAGAGTTGTATCTTCTCAATTACTTATTGGTTCACAAGGTCTAAGCAGAATAAAGAAGATATAAGAATAAAAGAATTAACTTTTTCAACGTCGTTCATCAAACACTTTTCATACGAAGGTATTTTACTAAAGTTATACACTGTATATTTTATCAATTGTTGAAGTTGTAGGTGCAAAATTGAAATGAACAATGGGCGTGATGGAACTCGAATGATAATAATCCATATGAATAACAAATTTTTGGTACCGTCTCATTTGCCTTGAACATAAAAATGCATTTAAAAACTTCGTAGTTAGACAAAAAAGTCATCAATGCTGATGAAAGACTAAAGGTAAGTATTTAATTTCAGGTTTGCATATTTGTCTCAACACATTTCAAGCATTAACTTAACAGCAAGTTACTTAGTAAGGCGCGTATGAGTGATATATGCGTGTGAATTTGTCACACAGGGAAAATGAGTACATACAAGCTCTTACTGCACTGCGTGTTACTCAGTCACATACATACATGTACATACATACATAATCATAAAAAAGTTAAATAGTAAACGCCACCAGCTCGTCTATATTTGGTTTTCGATTCCCAAACCGACCAACTCTCTGTACAGGGTGTCTGCAAAAAATGCAAACATCGACATCAACGATACCGATACCATGGTTTCAGAATCTATCAACCAAAAGCATAAATTTTGAAACCTTGACATCGGTGTCGTTGATGCTGATGTATACATTTTATGCGGACGTATAAGCACTCCAGTTCAACGTCTTTTAAGTCTCAGAGACGTTTCTAAAAATGATTGGTAGATTCAAGCTCCTTGCAATATTTTCCTAAAACGAAACAAAAATAAGTTTCAGCTCGTACTCAAGTTTAAGTTTACCCGATGAGGCAATGCTTTGGCACTGAACTTGACTAGAATCTTCGACACCTTCTGATCTAAATCATTGTTTTAATTAAAGCTTGACTGTTGCAAAGTATGCTAAGGTTATGTCTCGCACATCCCCTAGGCCTTTAGTGCTCCTGGTGGGCAACTGTAATAGGGTTATAGGTTTATTACATTTATAAGTTAAAATTATGGTAACAAATAACGAAATGAAAACGCCCTGCGTGAGTACTTACTGAAGATTCATGGGGCTCTGACAACATTTTTTTGAAGAAGGTAATGGTGACACTCACTGAAACATACTTAAAAGGGACTTACTTTGAGCTTGAAGTTGATTTTCAATTGTAAGTTTCATTTCGTACCTACAATGAATTCCAGTTTCAACGTATAAAAATTGCGAATTTGAAGCTAACTCAAAGAACCACAAACGCTATAATCATTTGTTACGTTGAATCTACCTAAATTTATGTTTTTCTGATACCGGTAACAATACTATTGACAAATAAATGTTAAACATAAGCCACTAAAAGTTACAGAGCGAATTCAATCCGTGTTTTATCGATCTCTTCTGAAACTCGGAATGCGGAACAGATGCTCACAATATTCCTTTGTGATAAGCACACGATCATTAAACTTCAGCGCCACCAAAAAAGTCACTTTAGAAAATACGCATAAAATTATCTGAATTTACACATAAATATATATATTTTAGATTCCTGCACAAGCGATAATCTGAGTTGATGTTTTAATATCTTTATTAAGATTTTCAAGTCCACGATGTAATTTCGATGAAGATTTCGTTAAATATTGTACCATCTACATGGATAGTTCAAAACATCAATATTTGTGTTGGAATTTAATGGGTGCCTTAATTCACACATCCAGAAAATTCAATGTTCATGGGTCACTAAGATTGTAACTTTAAAACTCGAAACTGTTAACTTTATTCAAGTGAGCACTTACATAACGAAAACTGCATCTAATATAACATACTACTCGCCATAACTATTTGAAAAACAACCTCTGACACAACCCCAAAATTCAACGAGAGCATTAATATAATGCACAATAAAAGAGTTCTCAACAACATCCAGAATTGGTTCTTCGGTAACAATGTCAGCGTCCAGTAAAGCTAACAAGCGGCTTTGGACGATCGTAAACAATCTACCAAATTGCCATTGAGCAATCAAGTAATTATTATGAGACACTAAGATAAAGAGTTCTATTCTCGTCAGTACTATCCAGCTAATGAAGTCACATTGAAAGAGAATGATTTGAAGATAACGAGAAGGGATTCTTCTCCGTAGAAAGGATAGTTTCACAGTTCCAAAATAACCCAAATCTACAAAGCTTTCCATGACCCTGCATCAATATTTGAAGCGCTCTGTGCTCATGCAAGGCACTCATTGCGTTAAGCTCAACTTTGGATTCCTAATCCGTAGTTTCAATTTTTTTCGAGTTGTCTGTTGACAGTGCGGATGACAAACGAGTAGTTCGATGTCGTGTTCGGCGATGTACTCGAAGTCGAGCGTGTGTTGAAAAAACTGGGCGATCGGGACAACGGATGCATCGACGGGTCTTCTTACGTTTGTTTTGATAGAACTTTGTATCATGGCCACTATCGGATGCCTCGTCGTCTTCGTCGTTATCATTTTCCTCGTCAACTACAGCAATGACTTTCTTCGGACAACTTTGTTTGCGTGATCGCTTACAAAGTCTCTCCGAGTCAGAGTCTTGGTGATCGGATTCAGTAGATGCGCTTTCAGCTGAAGGATCAGAATCCGAAGCCATCGAGTCATTGCCACTTCCTGGAGCTGGCCTTTTGCGACTCACGCCTGCCATAGCAGTATCTAAATTGGTGTCTGTGCTGTTCTGCCGAGCATGAACTTTTTTCCAAAGCTGAGGGCCGTAGACGGAGGTGAAGACCAGAACACACGCTGCACAGACATCTTTGTGATGCGTCAACCAATGATCCTTGTCGGTCTCACGGCTCGTGAGGCAGTAGCTACAATGTGGACAACGTGAGGAATTTCCTACAATGTGTTGTTTCTGTACATGAATGGCAAGTGCATCACTGTCAGTGAACCGAGAAGGACAACTTTCAACAGGGCACACCAGCAGAGGCTTGGCGTTTTCCAAAACCTCCACAGGACTTATGGTCAGGTCATGAGCTTCGGCCTGTGGTAGCAAAGCCTGTAGCGTCTCTGAGACTGATGATGGAATGGCACAGGGTGCAGTGGCTGCAGAAGATGACTTCGGAGCATGAACTTTTTCTAGGTGGGCCTGTAGAGCGGATTGGTTTTCGAGGGTTACACCGCACACACCGCAGGTATGGCGCCGACTGTACGGATTGTTGTGGCTGAAAAGAGAAAAAAATTACATAGTTTCTGTACTAGGAATTTGTTAATCTAGTTCAGGTAAGGCACGAACATTGTTTGCTAAAAAACAAAAAAGAACACGATAAAAATTAGAATTTTTGTGCTTAATTCTTGGCTAATTTCATTTTTACGATTGGATTTTTATTTTTTAGTCCATTTTTTTATTTTTATGAAGAATATCATGTGGACACATAATTCTTAATAATGATATAGTATCATTAACCAAACACTATATAATCTTAAATTTTAGATATGGGCTAAAACTTACTGGTGTTCACGTGTATGCTCCAAAAGTTTCTCCTGAGTATTGGCCAGAAAATTACACTTGTTACAAATCCGTTTGTTATGAACTTTGAAAACATGCGTAGACAACCTTTCAGCCCTGGCAGCTTTGTATTCACACATAGTACAAGCGAAAGGTTTGATGTGGGTGTTCATGTGGCGCTTCAGGCACCAATTGTCACTGCCTGACCACTGGCAGTAAGGACATCGAAAAGCCTTTTCAGGACGCTTTTTTCCCGAACGTGTTGCTTCGGGGGATTCCGTGTGCGCTTTTATCAGTGCTGGCTCAAAAGTTTTGACAGGGGATGACGGAAGAGAAACAGGAAGAATTTTTGGCAGCGATAGGGGAAAAGTGACAGGCATCACAGGTGAGCTAGGTGAACATTTAGTGATTGTTATCCTGTTAGCCTGTGAACCAGGCAGGCAAAGCGACAGCATTTCTGTGGCAGGAGAAGAAGAAGGAGTGTCTTGAGCTACTGAGAAAGGCAGTGGATCCGGAGTCACAACGTCCACTGTAATGTCTGGAGACTCGGGCGACTTCGGAGGTTGATAGTCGTTCATGGCCATGTTATGGACCCGAAGGTTTTGTATCGTCAGGGGAAGAAGACTTACTGAATTTTGATCATCATTTTGTATTTGTTCCAGTTGTGAAGGTAGCTTGGGTACTGAAATTGGTGTAACAGTTGCAGTGTCTGTTGGAATTTGGACAGCAGAAGAAGCTTGAGCTGGTGAAACAGACTTGCATGAGGTAGGAGGAGGCGGAGGAGTGTTTTCATGGACAGCTGGGGAACCCCTCCCACGAACACCAGGCTGTTTTCGAATTTTAGCAATGTCATACGACGTGTCTGGATGCATCCTCACAAAATGTTTCTTCACATGGTCAGCTCTATTAAATTGTTTGAAGCAGATATAGCAATGAAATGGTTTGTCATCCTTGTGAATGTTCTCATGACGAGTGTACAAATCTCTTCTATCCGTTGCATAGGGGCAGTGAGGGCAGTAGAACCGTTTGTCTGCCAGTGTACTGGAAGAATCAATACGAGTTTCGACTTTGGTTCTGAGATCCTGCATTAGTCGCGTGACCTCCAGAAGAGTGGAATTTTCCTTCCACATTGTAGTGTCGGCGCACTGCTCATTGTGTTGCCTCGTCAAATGCATTTTCACGCACCGTGACCACGCAGATGTGTAGGGGCAACGTGGACATCGAAAAACACGGAGATTTGCGTGAGCTCCAAGCCAGTGTTCAGCCACACGAGAAAGAAATCCCACACATTCACAGTCAACACACATGAACAGTTTTTGTGCTGGGTTATAGGCAGCCACCTTAGAATCCATCCACGAAAGTTCACTATCGTTTTCCACCCACAAATCTTCGACAGCTTTAGGCTTTAGTTGGTCTAAAGGAATACGTCGATAGGATGAATACAGAGACCGAAGACCTTGAGTGCTAAGGTCAAGAGCCCCATCATTGTCTTGAGGAAACCCTCCATTTTTCAAGTGGTTGTTGTTGTGGTTTGAGATCACCGAATTCTTGTATTTTTTGTATTTCTCACTGCTGGTGTTGACTTGGAAAGAGTTGTGTATGTTCTCGAAAGCTTTTTGGGCAACTTCCTTTGAAGCGCATGGAGAGACATGAAGGTCAATTTGCGATCCATTTACGTGCCTGTTGACGTGGTCTAACTTCTGGTATTGCCCATCACTTAAGCCGTTCAAGTTTCCAGCAATGGTCACCGAGATGTCGTTACTGAGACTGGGGGGCTTCTGGCAAGCCGACATGGCGGCTGTAGCAAGAGCTGCAGACGACAGAGCGTGGGGGGCAGTTAGGGCCAAAGGCAGATGGCTTGCAGAAGACGTGATTGTAGCTAGCGATGCAGCCACCGCAGCTGGATCGCAGCGGTACAAAGATGCCATGTGATGAACCAGCTGGCTGTAGGTGGTTAGGTCCAAAGGTGGCATGGAGAGGGCAGCTGTGGCCACCCCAGAGCTCAGGAGGTTTAGGGGCGACGGAGTCTCCACAGTTTCCCCTCCGGTTCTCATGGCTGCCTCCAGACGTTCAACTGTAAACAAAACACGTTTGTTATTAATTCTAAATGTAAGCTTTTGTTTATGTAAAATGATCATTTACTTTTATCACACAGACACGTATTAAACTTAAAAACTTTGTAGCACATTCAATTCATGAAGAAAATATTGTGGCCTGGAATAAGCAATTGCATGTTTAGCATGAAACCATGGGTGAAAAATAACGGGGACCGGTACTTCAACTACGAGACAGGGCTGGCTACCACTTTTGTTATTTCTCATTCACGTATCTTTTAAATGTATGTATCATCTCATTCTTCATCAAATTTTATACATCCGATGGGATGAAAAAACTGATCCCACCTTTAATTAAAAAATCTTGATTATTGGGCAACTCTTATCTTGCCTTAACCCATATCATTCAAAAGCATGTTAATTTGACCATGAAGATAAAGTTTTATTATTGTTGTGTACAGTAAAATGGCTTCCCGGCGAGATAAACGAGCGAAGGTGTTTGCACTTCTTCGTGGGGAATCAAAGTGAGTGAGGTCGCAAATTTGGTCGGGGTGTCCCGTACAACCGTCTACGCGATCAGACGTGCTGGCAGTGGTCGAAAGAGTGTTGTGACTCGAGACAGCTTGCGAGATACCATTCAAAGCAGTCCCTTTATGTCCATGCACCAACACGCCAGGAGGCTCGGGGTTGTAGCTTTGCAGTCGCAAAGCTAGGAGGCAAGTCCCTTGTCATTGTTGAGAGGCCGCTGCTCAAGACAGCCATCCGCGCCAAATGTTTCGAACGTTGCCAGAGGGTCATGAATGATCTCTCATGAATGATCTCAAGTCTGTTCCACCTGGTCGGGTGATCATCTTCTCAGACGAGAAGTCTTGTACAGTTGACTTGATGAGAAACATTGAGGTCCGCAAATTGAAGCTAAAACCAGTTGCGTTCTCCACCTGAAACCACTGCCCTTAAAGCATCCGTTGACCGGGAGTGGATGACAATGAACACGAACTACGTTGTCACGACCTGCAAAACCTTCAGGTGCCGTATCGAGGCCATCATCGCTAAAATTGAATATAAGACCAATATTTTTATTGACTGAAAATTTTGCTTACTTTGATCAAGGAGTTTATGAGGTACCTAGAACACACTTTAGATTTACGGTTTGTTCAGTTTTTTCGGCCCACCCGGTATCATCCAGTTCTTCATCACTTTCTAGGTATCATCTTGTTCTTCATTATTTTCTATGTATTATCCTTTTCTTCGACATTTTGACGTCTCAAACTCGTGTCCAACACGCAATCCAACCCCTCATGTACATCATCTTTAAACCCCTCGTCTTTCTTTGTCATCTTGTGACCCCCCAACTCTTCTCGAACTTGGCCCCTAAACATCTGACTTATATTTCAATTCTCAATCCATGTGACTCAACCTCTCACGACTCAACTCAACCTCTCACGACTCAACTCAACCCCTCACGACTCAACTCAACCCCTCACGATTCAACTCTTCAACCCTACGATTACTCTATCCTTCATTCACGTGACTTGTAACTACTTCAACCCCTTCAGCCTTCACTCTCATACTTCACCCTTCAACCTACTTCCTTTCTCATACCCTGCAATTCTACTCTCCACCCGTGAAACAAAGCTATAGGGTCCTGTTTTCAGTGTCCTTAGTAAAAGCATCATGGGCTTTTTTTTCCCTCAACGGTGGAAACAAAGGTCTTTTAGTGCTCTTAGCAAAGGCATCAAGAGCTTTTTCCCAGCTTTCAGCACGAGGGGCGACGCGCCCTCTATGCAGGTGAGGGGCGACGCGCCCTCTATGCAGGTGAGGGGCGACGCGCCCTCTATCCAGGTGAGGGGCTCTCAGCAGCGGCCCTGTTTTTGTGCTGTGCTCAGAGGAATGCACGCCACTCGTGATACGCCACTTGCGGTACGCCACTCGTGATACGCCACTCGTTGCTCTGATCCCCACTCAAGGGACAGGCCTGACTGCCATTGTGCCAGAGTGTGTGGTGAGCACTGTATATGGTGAGCGGGGTGTGTGGTGAGCGGGGTGTGGGGTGTGTGGTGAGCGGGGTGTGGGGTGTGTGGTGAGCGGGGTGTGGGGTGTGTGGTGTGTCAAGTGTGTGGTGTGTAGGGTGAGCGTTTGGTGTTGCAATTTGCCACAGTACAAGAAAAGGGCCACGGTGAAACAAACGTTAAGGAATTCTAAAATATGAGACTCGCTCATCAAAAAGTAAAAAGGAAATGAGAGAATAAACAAGATCGTCTCCTAATAGTCGTAGATGCTGTCTCTGTAACAGCCTCTGAACAACCTCCAGAGGCGATCGTATTTATGATACCGAAATGGTAGTAGCTCAAGTTTTTTGAAATACTGTTATGAACATAAATGTAAAGTGGACTCCAAGAGTAAACATAAACCTAAATGTTAAATCTTATGTCTCGTAATATTTCTAAACTTTTTATTAAAGTTGCATATAAGGATATAACATACAGTAGTGTATCGATATTTTATTCTATAATAAGGAATCCAAGTTCCGCAACGAATATCTCTCCAGAGCAGGACCACAAGGCTTCATAAGGCTCTGCAGCAGCATGATAAAAAAATTATACACCAGAGAGTACAGCGAGAACAAAAACAACATTCCTGGCTCCGGGTAGACAGGATGCTTGCCACTACATACGTAGGCTCACCACGGAACAAAGTACGAATTTCAGACCACAACACTTAGGTGCAACCATTGCTGGAACACGAGAGAGCTTATGACCACAAAAGTCAAAACGCTTCTCTTCACAAGACTACAATTAACCAGGGTCCAAGTTCTGCGCCCTCGAGTTCTCTACGCTCAAGTTCTCTACGCTCAAGTTCTCTACGCTCAAGTTCTCTACGTTCAAGTTCTCTACGTTGTAAGTGTCTATGTTTCATCTATCTACATTCTAGTTCTCTACGCTGAAGAACTATTCTTCAAAACTTAGACACGAGTGACGAAAAGAATTTAAAGCACAAAATATATGCAGCGTACAAAAACACGATGTTCGTAAATCTTGCCTGTGTTTGACTAAACCTGTTGGGGTACCTGCAAATGCATTTCCTCAAAGAACATCATTACACTGCAACCTTTTTTTCAATCGTACACCAGTATGACACATCCCCCAGCAGCCTGTCACGTCCATCATTTTGAAACAACACGACATCCAGATTTCAAAGGACACCAATCAGGATCTACCCTAACCTAACCAGCGCAGAGGTCCTACAGGAAGTTATGTATGTTTGTCTTGACGCTGACTCATACTCACACGGTCACTGCAGCTGTAGTGCAGTCCTGACCCTGTTGACTCATCAGAATTAAAGCTTTAGGAAAATCCACATGCAACCTTCTACACCAGAACACCTCGATTTAGGTTTTGAAGACCAAATATTTCGAATCCGCGCTCCGGAAACAGATCGTTGAAAAATTATATTTGTTTATTTACCTGCATCATATAATAGTGTAAATAATCCACCGTTTGCACATCACTGAAGTAACAAACCCTGATAGTTGAACATGAGCTACTGTTTACACACAACTCGAGTAAGAAACATTGGTAGGTGAAAATAACATACAGCTTGCATACAACTGGAGTGAAGAACACTAGTGGGTAAAAACAATTCATAATTTTGAGCACTAAAGATCCCTGGTGGGGAAAATAACCCACAGCTCGAGGGCAGTAGCGACAAAATGTGGAAATGAGGATGAAGACGCCCAAGGGGGCTCAGGGGGCACAGTAACGGCCCCCCTAAAAGCTGCGTAGGTCGTTATTCTCGCCAATGCAGTGTTTGAAGAGGCTTCTTTATTTCTTGTCTTGTGTTAGTGTACTCGAGCAAGATGCACGTGTCTCTAACACCTCTCTTCTCTCTAGTAGTTCCTTGCTAAATTGATTTTGTGCTAAAAATAGTTCCCAGTTACTTCTCCTTCGTTAGTGAAGTACAGACATACTAATTTGATTTCGTGCTAAACTACTTACCACTTAATTCACTTATATTATCACTGTATGTGTATATATAATGTATATAATTTACTTTCGTATGTGGTTGGTTTTGCAGTGGATAGTTTTTTGTTACTTTGCTTTCGTTATCATTGAAGACATACATATAGTTTTCTCTGCAATAGTTGGTTTCGTGTACGGGTTCTTGCCAGTAATTCTACTTTACTGTACATGTGCAGGTTGCTCATAGGGTCTCTCAAGAATTAAAAAAAAATATTACAATAGCAATTGGTAAGATACCTTAACTAAATTTGTTTTATTGCACTCGGGCATTCTCAGAGTTTTGATTCACATTTGTGTTTGAGAAGAAGTCAGACAGAGTTGCTTGAAGAGGTCATCAATTATTTAGCCTTCTCGTCCACCAGATGTTTTTTCGTCTCGCCTTGTTTCTGTGGGATTGAGTGTATTCAGAACTTGTGCATTGTCAGAACGTGCTCCATACAACTGACGCTCACACACAAGTCTATTAAATGAAGTAAAAAAGCTTAAATACATCACTCTCGTTTTACAATAACTTTCAAGTATATATCTTTTCCTTTGCTTCTGTTAATTTTAAAAGGCATTAAACAACAGTAGATTTTAAATTAAATGCATTTTGTTAAATTGCAAAGTGACTTTAGAGAATGCATATATCTATATATAATTATATTTTGAAGAGATCATGCAGTCTTCAGCTAGCTTCTGCAGTCAAAGTTTGTAGAGTGAGAAAGCGCTCCTTTACAAGCTTTCATTTCTTATAAGTAGGAAATTCTGCAATGTGCGTACTACTGGTACATCGTTAGGTGCTGTGATGTACTAGTACTGCATCATTATGTGCTGTGATGTATTAGTAGTGCATCATTATGTGCTGTGATGTATTAGTAGTGCATCATTATGTGCTGTGATGTATTAGTAGTGCATT
Source organism: Trinorchestia longiramus (assembly GCA_006783055.1). Classification (NCBI taxonomy): domain Eukaryota; kingdom Metazoa; phylum Arthropoda; class Malacostraca; order Amphipoda; family Talitridae; genus Trinorchestia; species Trinorchestia longiramus. The sequence goes on from VCRD01004651.1 coordinate 38,297, forward strand.
ATTATGTGCTGTGATGTATTAGTAGTGCATCATTATGTGCTGTGATGTATTAGTAGTGCATCATTATGTGCTGTGATGTACTAGTAGTGCATCATTATGTGCTGTGATGTATTAGTAGTGCATCATTATGTGCTGTGATGTATTAGTAGTGCATCATTATGTGCTGCAGAAACAAATGATGCTGTAGGAAGTTTGTGTAATTCCTGACTCTTAGAAATTTTCTCTAGTTTTGAAAACACATTTGACTTCATTATCCTGTTGAATGTATTGGGATCAAGGACTACTATAAAGTTTATAGTAGTCCTTGATTGGGACACATATAATCTGTCCCACAGACATGTTCAGAAAGATTTGCGGGTTGAACAAGGTCACCACAAAAAATGTTTCGGTTTTTGAATGGCTGTAACTCGCTGATTATTGCACGTAGAAGGATGAAACAGTCATCTTAAAAATAAGATTCCGAAGTTTTATACAATATGCGTAGCTTATGATCTCACGTTCCGTTTTTTTATAATTCATTGGTCATGAACCCTTCGTCATGGTGAGGATGTCAGTAATTTGGCATGGGGCAGCTATCAATAGTTAATTAGGGAAGAAATGATAAAATATGAATCGGTTATCACTGTAACGAACTGTACGAAATTCTGAGGGATGACTGTAGGTGAGGTGAGAATCAAGACATTCTGAGGGATGACTGTAAGTGAAATAAAAATCAAGAAATTCTGAGGGATGACTGTAAGTGAGGTAAGAATCAAGAAAACTCATGAATGAACGCAAGATGGATGACAACATGAATAAAGGTCATTGCAGTAGCAGGACGACTGCAATAACTCTTCCAAACATTAGCCTTGTGAGAGAATTGATTCTTGGGCATACTTACTTCTTTTATTTACCTTCAGTACTAATACAATTGTGAGAGTCCGCTCTAGCACACAATCCCACGTGTGATTGCTTTCATCATCACGCAATCTTACGTGTGATTGCTTTGATCATCACGCAATCTCACGTGTGATTGCTCTGATCATCACGCAATCTCACGTGTGATTGCGTTATCATCACGCAATCTCACGTGTGATTGCGTTATCATCACGCAATCTCACGAGTGATTGCGTTATCATCACGCAATCTCACGTGTGATTGCTCTGATTATCACACAATCTCACGTGAGATTGCGTTATCATCACGCAGTCTCACGTGATTGTTTCGTACTGTGAGACAGTGTGAGATAATCCCCCCCTCAAAAAAACTCCCTAGGATTCAGGGTCATTGTATCAGGATCCCTCTCCCCCCTCCTACCCCAGCAGGAGGGGGAGGGGAGGGGAGGGGAGGGCGAGGGGGTACACTCGAGAGGGAGGAATGGAGCTACATTTGAAGGTACTCAACCTCACGTCTTTTTTTACAGCCAACCACGAAACAACGAAATAAAATAAAGAAACCGTGAAGGGGGCTGATCGAACATAGGGGGCAGCGACCCCCGGAGGGAGAGGGGGTAGGTAGAAGGGAGGGGG
>VCRD01004652.1:0-37870 GCA_006783055.1 Trinorchestia longiramus
AAGTTTTGATTGTTTAAATTATGTTCTAAGATTATGATGGTAAAATATTAGGTGTTTCCATTATTTTGTCCACCACCTGTATGTATGAGTGTATGTAACATGAAAATATTAAGGAAAATTTGATTCTATTCATGTATACATAAATTATACAATCTGGAATTTTATGAATTCCAGTTTTTAATGCTGATGTCTTAAGACTAGTGTAGTGATCATCCTTTCAGCAACTGTTCCCATCTATGTAACATGAAGTACTGTATTTATAAAGATGATTTATTTATAGTTGTATGTTGGAATACTAACAGTGTAGGCTCAGTGATGAGCTTGCAGTGTTTTGGTTTACCTTTCCTAACAGGTATTTTGTTTCAAAACTTGGGATTTCAGCAAGATCATTTATTGAATATATTGGCATGTTTCATCGCAATTATTTCTAAGTTCTCATGCAACTATATGTTTACATATTGTCTTGTATTTGGATCTAAAGTTTGAAATTTATTGGCTAGTGCTAGACACTTAGGATTTATTTTCTCCAAATAAAGATTAGCAGAAATCTAAAATTTCTGTGGATGAACAATGCTGTACCAGCAATATGTTGCAATTGCCATAGAATCAATTTTGCATGGGGGGGTTAAACCAGGAATATAATAATAATCATAAATTTTTCATTGTGCCATTGGAATGATTAGTGTATGTAAACCATATATGATGCATAATGTGGGTGATTAGTTAATAACAAAACACTGGAGAAAAAACAATTGATATGATTCTGACTTCTATACAAGATATTCAAAGAGTATATTTTTCTTTAGTAAATATATTACATCTCTGAGCTAGTGCCATTTCCACATTATAAATGTTCTGAATAGTATTTCAAATTATTGTGCCACAAAGATATAGATCAGTATGCACATTTTAATACCAACTGTTTCAGGTGGTGTGCCAGCATGGAGGTAGAGGGCCCCAAAAAGTTGGATGGCGAGTGTGTGGTGTGCGAGAAGTGCAACGTGGGCAAGGTCTTCATGAAAATGCCCATAGGAGACCGTGTCACTGACCTCTCCAAGACACCTCTCACTGAGCTGCTCAGTTCCCTCTTGAAGGAGGTGGTGACACAGGAGATGATGCTGTGTGCCCAGTGCCTCAAGTGTCTAAACAAGAAGGACAAACTCATGCTCCTGGAGAAGCAAGGCTTGGGTCAGTGGCAGTAAAAGGGATCTGATTTTCTGATGCTTTTTTCTTAGGTTTGCTTTACATTCAGAGAATCTAAAATATTTTAAGTATATCTTTTTATTTATATATTGAAGTTTAATTTGAATGTGGTGATTTATGGCTATTAGTGGAGAAAATTAAGATAAAAATTTAAGAATATTAGTAAGAAAGAATTTGTTTTTGCAATACTAAATTTAGAAAGCATTATCCTGAATAAAAACACTAGTATCAATTCCAGGATTCTACAAAGCTGGCAAAACATGTTCTAACAAGTTCTTATTAACAGTGGCTTTAACTCTAGTGTTTAAATACACATGAGGTGATGTCACACTAAAAACCATTGTGCTTCCTCCCATCAAACTTGACAGTTGGATTTCAAATTTTCACCAATTTTTCTTTTTAAAAACTGTTAACCATTGCTACTGAATACATTAGATTAAGATTTATGACTAAAAAAATACTATGTTCCAATCATCTTGTGACTAACTGACATGTTTCTTTGCAAATGTCAATTGTGCTACCTGATTTTTTTTACTTATTATTGGCTTCCTCAAAGTAGATCTTGTATAAAGGTCTATTTCATGCATTTGCATGAACTCAGTTTGTTGTGAAACATTTTTACCACCTTTAATTTGACTGGAAATTTTACCTGCAGTAAGAAAAGGGTCTTTTAGTGCTAGGTATTAAGTAACCTGCCGTCTAAGTGTAGTTTTTCTTAGTTAGTCTGCTCATCATTTTTATATTGTCTAGTCTACCAGTTTCATTATCCAGTTTCATAATTTGGCTCACAGCATTTTTAGAATGATTTATTTGTTTAGCAATATGTTGAATTGTATGATTTTCCTTTTGTAGTATTGCAATTTCTGCTTCAACTGCTGCAGCAACTTTGATTTGTTTTGGCATGGTTACCAATGTTGCAGTGATGTTTAGTCTGTATCTTCATTCTCTTTTTCTGCTATTGAGAAAAAAGCATTTATTTCAAAATTCTCATATTTTTAACATTTTCTTTCTTAATTTTGGACATTCAAAAAGTAATAAAATATTGAAAGAATATGGTAGTATTTTTAGGCAACCTGAAAATTTGACAAGTAGTTTAGGTACTGTATCTTCACATTCAGTGAAAACTTTAAAAAAAATTCATGTTTTTTGAAGATTTGGAATTTTAAATGTTTGTTTCTTAATTTTGGATGGCAGCATATGTCGAGAGTCGTTCACTGATCTCTTCATCCAACCCTGTCCTTGCCTCGTTGTTTCTTGTGCTATGACTGTATCCGTGGTTGTCATCCATACTTAATGCTTGAGTTATGCTGAGGCTGCACATTAAATTCTGTTTCGGTAGAAAGGATACTCATTGTGCGTTTTATTGAGGCGGGAACATTTCTGAGGTTTCACTTGACAAAAACGTTTTCATCAACAGGGTACCTAAATTATACAAATGAAACAAGATTAAAAGTTTGATGTCTACTGAGTACATAGAATAAATCTGGTTTACGTATCCTATGTTATAGATTTGGTAAATTTTAAAGATCCTTTGTATCACTCAAATTCTAGAGACTTAGAAATGATGCTGTAATCCTTTTCTATTTTTATATTCGTTCGTTTTCATGTTGTGATGGCATTTTCTTTTCTTCCAATCAATTTCTTGCAAAATACCCATTTCTATCTGATAACCCCCTTTGGACGGAATATTTCTAATAAGAATTTTTTTCTAGGTCCAGGCTGTAACCCTCGGGGGAGCAGAGGCCGAGGCAAGGGAGCGCCTCGAGTAAGCCAAGCTGGGGCTCCCACTGACGGGGGAGAGTCCTCACGAGGTAGGTCTTCCAAGGGGAAGGGTAGGGGTCGAGGACGTAAAGCCTCCTCATCCAACCTGGACTTCTCTATGCCTGATAATAAAGTGCCGAGACCAAGTGGCAGCACAGACGGGGATGGTAAACCTGAGTCAGGGCTGGCAGGTGCCAGCGTCCCTGAACATTTCAACCATCCTGCCGTGCCCTGCATCACTGCCATCAAGGACGAAGCTCTCTCTGACGATGAAAACCAACAAACCACAGAAATTTGTTTCAACTCGGACACTGTGGTAGCCACTACCACTCCCCAGTGCCCCCGGGACCTCCTAACCCCTCATGCTGGGGAGCNTTGGTTGTTACTTACACATTACTTGGTTGTTACTTACACATTACTTGGTTGTTACTTACACATTACTTGGTTGTTACTTACACATCACTTGTTGGCACTTACACATCACTTGTTGGCACTTACACATCACTTGTTGGCACTTACACATCACTTGTTGGTTTCATTACAGAAAGGGAAGATAGAAGACAGTGCATCATGCTGCACGTGGGTGATGTGTTTGCTGCTGCTGCCCCTGGGCATCATTCCAGGCATCATCGCCTTCTGCTGCTGCTGCAGGAAGCCAAAATGCTCGAACTGTGGCTACAGCGTCTAAACTCTTAAAATAAACCATGAAGTGAAGGCAACGACTGCTGTAGCTAATGTGTAGCAACTGCTGTAGCTACTCAGTAATGTGTAGCAACTTGATGGGGCTACTCAGTAATGTGTTACAACTGCTGTAGCTACTCAGTAATGTGTAACAACTATTAGAATGGGTAACAACTGCTGGGATCATTCTCTTCTCAAGTGCAGCGACTCGTGTTACTGCACATTATAATGTGGTAGCGTGAGTGGGACACCACATTAAATGTTGTATGTTGCAACTGCTGGATCGCAGTAAATGCAACACAACTGTAGCTGCTCTACAGCTGTAACTGCAGCTGCTCCACCAACTTCTGTTGCATTCTGCAGCTGTTTGACCCTCGATATATCGTATTTGTCCCTTTATTTTGAGGTAACCCATATTTGGGTTGTTTAGTCGCGTGATTTCCCGAGTCACCCACAAATGAACAACAGAAACAGTAAATACGTTCATCATTAAAGATCAAAAACCCACCAGGTAAGAGTTATTCAAGGAAGTTGGCTTCAATGAATCGATGGCGAACGCTTTCGTTGGTAACATCCAGCTTTGTTTCTATCGTGATATCGGTGTTTAAATATTAGGAAGGTTTTCAGAGATTTAATGCTCTTTTTCGCCGTAGATACTGTGCCTAAATAGTTTAGAATTTTTCCCCGACAAATAGAGTTCATTTTACTACAGTTTCACCTTGAGAACGGTCGACTATTTGCCAATAACGTCGGTTTAAACATCGACGTACCGCCAGTTTTGTGGAAACTTCGGTAGCATGGATACCCAGAAAAAGAGTGAAGTTGCTCTATTATTTGTGGGTGGGTTGCATTAGCATGATTCCATTTCTGTGTAATTGATTATCCTACTACGTTCATTTACTCAATTTTGAGAAAATTTATTTAGGAATGGTTATGTCACAAAAATTTCAATTATTTTCACTTAGAAAACAAGGAAAACCGATAGTTAAAATGAACAAAGTTTTCGGGAGTATAATGCTTAGTTTTCGTCAATTAAAATTTTGATGAAGGGTGTGCTTTTCCGTTATTCATACTACACCCACTCGAGTATGTTGTTGTCGGAGACGAAGAATGCTTTTAACTGCATCCCGTACGAAATATTTTATAAATATCAACCTGAAGCAAAACTAATTTTTTTGGCGTGTGTGGTTTGGAGCTGCATCATTTAGTGTTCACTCATGTAAACTCAAGCTGGTGAATGTTCAATGGCGAGTGATGAATATGTGGACGAATTACGGTTTCAGTTAAGTCGGTTCAAACATTTTGATCACTGGAGGATGTTTAGTGGTTTTCCTCATTCGAAACCCTAGGTTGGTTCATTATTAAATGATTTTAATTCTTCTTGAATTTTTACGTTCAGTTTAGATCAATATGATTGTTTCTCATTAGAAAACATTTGTTCATTTTGAATGTTTGTTTCCTGTTGGTGTAGAAGCGTTGTTTTTGACAACCTTGCTAGATTTTGAAGTGTATCTATCACACACAATAAAAAATTATGTTTTGGACGTCAGTAGTTCGTGAATATCATTTTGATTGTATTAGTTTACCTGAAAAATTTGGTGACTCGATGTAGCGTTATTTTTGAATACTGCAAAATGCCAAGTAGACGTTGGATGAGTTATCTATTTGAGGTGATGATTAAGGGCCCTTACTTATGTATGTGATATCGTACTAGGTATATAAAAAGGAACTGCTTTCTAGTGATTCCTTTTCTTGAAGTATTTAGGAAAAATTTAGTATTATATGTAGAAATGTTTAAATGCGATACGTCAAATTATTTGATAGATTATTCACCATGTTTCAAAATTTTTACTCAAAAATTTAGAGTTAGAATGCCTAATTAATCGCTCAGATAAATGTAACGTTACTCTTATCAATAATACCGAGCTAAAATTAAATTTTACACATAATTATTTAGTTGTGTATCAAGGCTCTTGGTCATGTGAAACACATTAGCAGTTTTCATGCTAATCAAGTATGGTGATAGCAAAAAGCCTTGGACAGCTATTTTTTACGATTGATAGTATTGAGGAAGTCGAGATTTAATTCATAATTATTAATTCTTTCAATCATAATTGTGTGTTCTCGTAACTAATTCACATTCCTAGTTCTAGTTCCTTCAGTAGATTAGTGCAAATTGGCAAGTGTACCCCATTTAGCAAAAAGTTTTTGAATCGAATCTTGATACCTTTATCATCGAGAAAAAATAACGATGATTAAGTTAATTTTTTGTGTATAATTGTGCAGTTATAATTTAGTTTACATTCTTGAGTTACCTTATGCTCATTCATTGTATTAAATCTTGTTCATCAATGTTAAACTTTGTCTACTCCTGCGTTTTTCTATTGATTTTCATAGAGTTGATGAATAAACAGGCTTCATGACATCACTACATGAAATTAACTGAGCTTAGGTCTAGCTGTAGATTAGATACCAATTTTTAGGCATCCGCACTGCAACTGCCTTCTCTCGGTAGGGTATTCACATTGTAAGTTCTCTACCACAATAAACTAAACATTATCTTGTGAAATTTTTAGATTGAAAACATCGAAGGTGACTTGGTTGTAATTGAATTGTCAGATGTTAGATGATGTAGTTTCTCATTTATGAAAGCGTTAAGTTTTCATTTTTTACGCTATTAAAATCATATTAATTTACGCTTTAAACTTATATTCTTGAAGTTGCACTTTCTTGGTTTTCTCTCTCATTTTGTATTGAACTTTTTGCGCTTGCTTAAAATATCTAATTGTCTAGATGTGGAAGTCTTGTAAATTCCTCTATTTCATAATGCATTCGTTTATTAGCATCTTGATGGAGCGATGCATATGCAACAGTATGGAATTATTTGTTCGTTTTTAGTTTGCACGTAGTTTGCCTACGCCTTTCTTTGCATTCTATGTACGTTGACCCGAGTACTTTGGTCGATTAGTTAAGCATCTTGTGTGTTTCATTGTATGCGAGTATTTGCGTCTCTTCAATAGAATAGTCTCACCTAGAAGTCCTGGTGTATAATTCCAGCGCAATTCACTATCGCTCACATCTAGCTGTGTAATTAATTACGAATTCGGATAACTCGAGAATTCTAGTAGGTACATTCAAGAGGTCTTTCTGTACGAATGGTTGAATGAAAAAAACGTTGCGTGGTATTACGAACTTATGAGTTACAGTTTGAACGAGTCTCAAATATACCGGCAATGGACCAGAACGATACATAAAAATAAAGTACATCAAAAATGTAGTATCCTTGACGATTACCCCGATTACTGAAGTTCCATTTTACAGACTGTGAAATAATGGTCAAGTTTTCTAACATGCCAGTTAAAAAACTTTTTCTGAATTTGAAAAATACTACGGGCGAGTTTTGTACTGCTTGTTTTTAACTACCAATTAAAAACGAGCTGGGTATTGAATCGCTCTTCTAGAAGACTAATTACCAGAAGTTTGAGTAACTGTCGCAATTGATGGAATGGAAAAAGCATTTTTTCAGTTCCGTTCTGCGATGTAGTTTATTTTAATCGAATTCTGCGTCATAACTGTCCCTCTTCAACGCTGCCACTTCAACTTATGTTACGTCGTAACTCTCCCTTTTCAACATTGCGAGTTCACCTATGTTACGTTGTAACTCTCCCTTTTCAACGTTGCAAGTTCACCTATGTTACGTCATAACTGTCCCTCTTCAACGTCGCAAGTTCACTTGTTACGTCATAACTGTCCCTCTTCAACGTCGCAAGTTCACTTATATTACGTCGTAACTGTCCCTCTTTAACGCTGCTTCACCTGTTACGTCGTAACTGTCCCTCTTCAACGCTGCCACTTAACCTGTCACACACAGGTGAATTTTTTGTTCATTTCCCTCGCAAATGGATTCATTCACTGAACATTTTGTAGTTAAAGGTGTGTAATTACAGCCAAGTGAATTGATTATTTTTTGCTTCGAATTTAAATTTCCTTTTAGATTTACTAGTGTGTTCGCTTTTTAGTTCTACACTAACGGCTTTGTATTGTTTTAATTGTGGTCTTACTTTTCCATGATATTGTCGTTTAGTGCTCGAGTTGTGTTAGTGTCGTCGTATTTTCTGCACAAATTACATTCAAATTCGCGTTCAACCTTTTTGCCTCGAATTGAAGGGACTTTCTTTAGTGTTTTAAAAAACATTTTTTAATTTGTATTGTTAGGACATTCACTTCCTTGCCATTAGGTTAGTTAAGTCTGGGAGTAAGTAGTCTTTCTAGTGCTCATTTTGGAGTTAATCATCTTCAGTGCTCAATATTTAACACCGCATTTTTTGAGCACTCTATTGAGATCCAGAACGCATTAGTCACCACAACACTCAGATAAGCATAAGTCTATTCAAGTGCCTAAAATTCATAAACGTTGGCGAAGCTTCCCTGTATTACATTCCTTTTTGTTTCGCAAAAATAAATGTTCTGTGTATGATCCTCCTTCATTCAACAACCTATCACCCAGCGCTAGTCCAGAAAACTTTCAACGTTGCGCAAGTTATTTCAGTGTTAAGAGTGCGAAGTTTGACTAAGTCTGTCACATTGCAGCGATAAAAGTCCTGTTCACCGACTGCTGTCTTTATTAAAGCTGACAGCGGGCCATAGCCAAGCTAAAGACGCACAGCACAAAGAGATGGGCTATCTTCCACTGCCTATCACCAAGAGGATAATATTTGATTTTCATTTGATGTTTGAGTTTCTTAAATTCAATATCATTTTCTTTACTTCAGTTCCTTAAACTTTAATGTCAATACACACGTAAACAAAAAACGAAATATATGGCTAATGAGTGGTAAGCGTACTTCTTTTGGAAGCACTGCATATTGCGCATAATGTATTCGTTACCGGTGCAGAACGTGCGCTGTTCAGCTTTGTAGTCAGTCTTTGTTGATGCTCTTGTGTTTTAACACGTTGACTCCGAAGTGGTACGTATGTGTACCACTTAGGTTAGGTTCTGTAATTTTTTCAGATCCTTCTAGTGACTATGCGTACAAAGTGAAGTTTTACACCAGTCAGGCAATCGGAGTCAACGTGTTAAGCGAGGGCAAAACCGCAAAATTTGTTGGAGCTAACTTGCAAGTGCGTTTTGCCTACTAAATCAACATATTTGTATACACCAATTAGTGCAATATATTAAAATGCATCAACTGTTCTCGTCCTTGCTGCTCTCCGTCAAACGAGCTGTAACGGTTTATCCTCTTACTATATCTGTTGGGTGATGTATATTGTCAAGCAATTATTGTTCCTACAATGTTAGTATATTGAATTATAGATTAAGGTTACAAGTTCACGCCATAAGAGTACGTCGAGTATCGGTAATACCTAGCAAAGAACCCAAAATGTGAAATATTCTATTTTCATATTTTGTCGAGCCTGAACATGTGCTGTGAGCGTATATGAGGGGAATAAAATGACCATAAAATATAAAAAAATATAATACAAATAAATATCTGCCTAGGCACCACCCTCCGTATAAGGGAAGGCGAGTGCTAGAACACTGGAAGAGGAGTCGGATAATTTACAATGTTACAGCACTTGCTTCCAAGCAAACACTTCGTTCCAGCATGGTCTCAGCTCCCTGGTAGCTTTTACTGCAAATTCCAGCAACCCTCGCGGCTTTGTCGCTCGTGTCATTAAAAACGGTTAGCAAAGAAGCCTTTAGCTGGTCAACTCCCATATTACATGTATTTGACAAAATTAGCGATAACGGTTCTTTGATAACTGGAGTTGTACGTTTAAGTTGTACAAAATCCACCAGAATTTGTGAATTGATCAGATTTATTCAGCAACGCTGCGAAGTCCTCTTCATCAAGAATAATAGGTGTCGTTGCCATTGCCAGCTCAGCTGATAGAGGATGTAGATCACCCAATGACTCTACGCTGTCCGTTGTCAAATGTCCGGCAGAGATTATACTACTTTGCTGTTGGTCCGATGGTTCACAGGGTTCATTTTCTGATTCTTTCCACAGAAAGTAATGATCACCATCAAGTTCAACTACAGTTGCATTTGCCGAACTACCTTCTTCACAAGGAGTTATCATGGCGTCTCTGATTTTGGCCAAGTATTCTTCATCGTGGACTTCAACTAAGGTAGCATTACTCTTATCGTCTTCTGCTTTGGGGAAAACCACAAATTCAATGTCATTAGGTGTCTCAGTATAGTTCTCATTTTTCACTTGTACTTCCACCTGACCAGTACTAGAATTGTCTTCATTTTGGGTGCTACGATTGAGCTGTGAGAGCTGCTTGGTACAGGACTTTGAGCTTTGAAGGTGCTCAATGATGGTACTCTGATCCGGCCACGGCGTGTTGCAGACAGGACAGTGGATGCTGTTGGACTCAATTCTGGTTGGCAAGCGCAACGAAGCTATCTCTGGATGGTCAGTAGTTTCATGCGTGAGGACGTGCTGGGTCATCTCTTCTATAGTAACTGTGAGGGTAGCGCACAAAGAGCATCCGTACACCCTCTGCTGCACGACACATCCTTTCAAGTCTTCAGAAGAAACATAGTGTGAGTTCTTCAGGTGCGCTACCATCCAGTACCGATTATTGCACGTGAACTCGCAGGCATCACACAGATACTTGGAGTCCTCGCTGTGCTGAGACGCGTGTCTCTGCAGGTGGTCGTCCTTATAGAACGGAACTGTGCACACTTCGCACTGGCGCTCCTTGCCATGCGAGTCAACGTAGTGCCGCCTCAGAGCTGCCTCATTCAGCTGGTCAGACTGGCAGTAGACGCACTCGTAGTCCAAGTCTGCATGCTCAGCAGACAAGTGGTCGCGGAAATCGTCTTCGCAAGGAGCGCTCGAGTAACAACCAAAAGAACAGCAGATGTAACTTCCCTTTTGGTGTTCAGTGAAGTGCGTGCTCATTTCAGCTTCGTTGGAACAAAGCTCATTGCAGATGTGACACTGAGGTATCTCGAAGACGTCATCGTCAGGATGGTAACACCTCGTGTGATTAACGAAAGTTGCGTCATTCGCGAACACTAAAGCACATTCAGGACATTCGCGGAAATCCGAAGAATGAGACTTGGTTCGATGCTGAACGAGTTGATCCAGCGAAATGAACGACTTTTCACAGGCATTGCACCGAAATCCGTTGTGTTTATCTTTTATATGCTCGTTCATCGGGCGTAATCGCTTGAACTTCTTGGAGCAATGCGGGCATTGATAACGCCTTTCTGACTCGTGAGTGATGCAGTGGTCGTCGTACCTGTGCCTCTCAAAGAACTTCTTGCCACACCCAGGCTCTGGACACACGAACTTGTAAATATCACTGCCAGAATGTGCGCTTTTTTGGTGCTTCCTAAACTTATTCTCGTTTCTCAAACACAGCCCACAAGTTGGGCACGTCCACTGATTCCTACAATTCTCTACGTGGTCATTATAAAAACCAATAATTTTGAATGTTCTTCCCTTGCAAAATTGACACTCCCGGGGCTCTTCAAAATAATGAGTTTTCATATGTTCCTTCAGGTTATTTTCAGATCCAAACCTAGTTTTGCAGAGAGAACACTCGTGATCTTTACTAGACATGTGTTCCCACAAGTGAACTTCACATTCATCAACTCCTTCGAACACTTTTCCACATAATTCGCAAGCGACGGACTTCTTCTTGTGTATTTTTGAACTAGAATCCCAATTCTGGAAGTGTTCTGGATGCTTAGAACGCACGTGCTTGCGCAGATTCGTGGACTGAATAAAATCTTTGTTGCAGAAATCACAAGTGTAGGGAGTGACGCCAGAATGGTTCTTGAAGTGAGTACGTAGGTGACCTGCCGTGACTTCCTTGTAACAAAAAACGCACGGCACCTTCTGATTGTTTGGAGTACCTCGAAGCTGCTTAAGGTACTCTTCTGCAACATCTTCATCGTACTGGCGAGGAGCACCGACGCTGTCAGATGAGTTCTCCTCGACTAGAGTAAAATTTGAGGAGAGTTGGAGCACATTCGTCGGAGACATGAGCACTTCGGCTAATCTGTCGCCTACGGCGGGAGTGTCAGAAACTTGCAATGAAGGAACGCCGTCCGTTATACTTGGCACTTCCTCAAGCATGAGCCGCGGGTGGTCATAGTTATGAACGTTCTTTAGATGAGCATCGTAGGATTCCCGTTTCTTAAAGCCACAGTTGCAGATTTGACATCGGTACGAATTATGGGTCGCCTCGTGGAAGCGCAACATGACGTCGGTTATGAAAACAGCTCCGCATTTCTTGCACGAATGAGTTTTCATAAGATCGTGCTCGTCATTACAATGTTTTTCCAACGCAACCTCGCTGTTAAATTGGTTCTTACATTCGGCGCAAGTGTAGATGTATTCACTTTTAGCCTTGTGTTTATCAGCATCATGCCTCGCCAGGGTCTTGTAACTAATGCACTTGAAGCTGCAGTATTTACACGAGAACTTCTGGCCATTATGTACCTGATCATTGTGGGCCATTAGAGTCTTAGTGTTCTCGAACGGCGCTTCGCAGTGCGGGCACGTGATTTCTTCCTTCCAGTAAACAGAAGAAAAACCAGCTTTCTCATAAATTTTGGGTTTCTTAACTTTATGGATGATTTTCATATGGTACAGGTAAGAAGCTTTGAGAATGAACGTAGCCTCACAAAAGTTACAGAAATGCTGCGACTCGATTTGATGTTCGTTCCTCATATGGTCCTCAACTTCCGCAAGCTCAGGGGAGTAGAAGGAACAGCTGAGACACTGGGCTCGCTTGAGTTTGTTGTGGGCCTGCTCGTGGTGGTGTCGCAGAGATCCAGCCGTCGGGAAGGAGCTGGAACACAAGTTGCATGGGAATACTGACCCACCTACGAAGTCCAGTTCTGCTCGAGGCAATCTCCCACCGTCTGCCGTACTCAGAAACTGGGAAGACTCGGTGCCGTTCATATTGGCTCCTTCCATAAGGTCTTCAGCTTCTCCATCAGGAAAAGCGAGAATTTCAGGCATATCTACGTATGTGGTCTCCTCTTCATGAGAACTCACCTGTTTCTCAGTGGTGAGGTTTATTATTTGAGGTGTGCCGTTCCCTATCTGGAATGTTGCTATGTTTGCCCACTTCTTGACTTCATTTTCCGCTCCCTCAGAAGCTCGAGGAAGTAAAACAGGGTTGACTGAAACACTAGGAGCAAGAAATGACGCAGTCTTGCTCGAGTTTTTTTTAGAAATGGGAGCTTCTTCTTCAATAGAACTGGCAGTAGAAAATAAACCGGGTCTATCATCGGAACTAGGCCAAGGAATGTTTCTAATACTAGCTGCATCGACAGTAACGTTGAAGCTGGCCGTGGCACACAAAGTCACAGTATTATTAGAAAGGGTTTTGGTTGGTACAGTAACTGAGCTATTCACAGCAGCATCGTAAAGAAGGCCACGAACAGAAGAGGAATTCGTAACAGGCGTAGCTGAAGAGTTGGAAACATGATTAGCGACTGATACAGCTGAAGATATCGAAGCCGACGCAGCTGAAAATTTGGAAGCTGATACAACTGAAGAGTTAGAAACAGGCGGAGCCAATGAGCTGGGAATAGGCGGTTCCCAAGCGTTGTTAGTAGACTCATCTGACAGACTGGGTGGAGGTGAGGGGCATTGTGCAGCAGGCAGAGGCCCATCAATACTGGACACGACGTGAACAGCAGCCGAGGGAGCTTTGGTCTCGTCAATACACCTCAAACCGACCACGCAGTCATCGCCATCAACGGTGATCTCGGACTTGATGAGGTCACAGTTGAAAGGCTCCCCAGCATGAGGGGTTAGGAGGTCCCGGGGGCACTGGGGAGTGGTAGTGGCTACCACAGTGTCCGAGTTGAAACAAATTTCTGTGGTTTGTTGGTTTTCATCGTCAGAGAGAGCTTCGTCCTTGATGGCAGTGATGCAGGGCACGGCAGGATGGTTGAAATGTTCAGGGACGCTGGCACCTGCCAGCCCTGACTCAGGTTTACCATCCTCGTCTGTGCTGCCACTTGGTCTCGGCACTTTATTATCAGGCATAGAGAAGTCCAGGTTGGATGAGGAGGCTTTACGTCCTCGACCCCTACCCTTCCCCTTGGAAGACCTACCTCGTGAGGACTCTCCCCCGTCAGTGGGAGCCCCAGCTTGGCTTACTCGAGGCGCTCCCTTGCCTCGGCCTCTGCTCCCCCGAGGGTTACAGCCTGGACCTAGAAAACTTTTCTTTTTAGATCCTGAAACATAAAGCCCTTTTCTAAAAGCATAAGTGCCAATCATTCCAACCTTCCCCCTAAGTTCATTTCGATATCAGTCCAATTATTATGGAGATAATTTTTCTTCCGTCATTTGGAAGCCTATACTAGTTCACAAGAAGTTAAGCTGAAATTAGAACAACTGCATTGAGAGATGTGCTAAATAAGTATCATAAAAACGCGGACATTCAAACAGGATAAGGAAGCAAAAACTTCGAACTGAAAAATTGAAACAAAAGAAATGAATATTCAAAATATAAAAAAATACTGGCAAGGCAAAAAACGTGTATGAATTAGTAAAGTTTATAAACAGATAACCACTACTTGCTACACACAAGGCAAAGTAAAGAAAGTGTTAGGATGTTGGGAGGAGAAAGAAATTTACATGGCAAGACTCCAAAAAACATCAAAGCACAAGCTGAGTCACCACTGAAGGAAGGAAGCAACAAGAAAAATTGTTTTTGTGTCCACATCACCAGCTTGGTCAACTGGTGAGCGAATCTGCTTGCGAGCGGAAAGACTCGGGTTCGAATCCCGCTGCCGACATGGTTGACGCGGCTAGAAATACGGCATGGGACTTGGGTAAACAACCGAATAATTATCGAAGTAATTATCCGACCCAAGAATGGGCCCGAAGGTTCGTTCCTATAGCCTCATTCTATTCTACTTAAAAAATATTATCACATAAGAAATATCTCTATACAAACTTCAACCTCATATAGTTGGCACATAAAAAATCAAAATTTGTTTCTTGAAATTAAGAGAAAATTTCCAAAATAGCATTGTAACATGTATTTCAAGCACAACATTTTTGAGAATAAGTATTTGCCATATCAATGGCAGGAAATATTGTTAAAAATGACTGCTATTTCAGTGACAAGAAATGCAAGGATTTAAATTAAAACTAGGGAAGTTGCTCGTAGATCGCTGAAAAAGTTTATTGATTTTCCCCTTATATATGTCATTGTGACACCAGTTTCATTGTGCTGACTAGACCAATTCTAGAAAGCTTGAATTTTTCTTCCCACTACAAACCTATTCTCTATAATAGGACTCTCTCCCTGCTGTACATTTTGTGTATACTGATGATAATTATTGTAACAAAATCAAATTTATCTCGTCAACAACACTAAACTTTGTGAACAAAATTTACAATTGGTAGTAATTTGTATCCTCCAACAGAGAGCCACAACAACATACAAACACTACTACCAAGCATATAATAATGATACAAACACTACTGCCAGGCATATAATAATAAAACAAACACTACTGCCAGGTATATAATAAACACAACTGCCAGGCACATAATAATGAAACAAACACTACTGTCAGGCATATCATAATGATACTAACACTACGTACTACAAAAGCTGATGCTCTGAACTGCACTCACCTAAGCCATGTTTCTCAAACACCATGAGCTTGTCCTTCTTGTTGAGGCACTTGAGACACTGCATACACAACATCATGTCCTCTGTCACCACCTCTTTCAGGAGGGAACTGAGCAGCTCAGTGAGAGGAGTCTTGGAGAGATCAGTGACACGGTCTCCAATTTGCTGCTTTTTCAATACCTTGCCAACATTGCATCTCTCGCACACCACACACAGGGCATCCCAAGGCTGGTGGTCACCTAACTTCATGATGGTGGCCCACCTGAAATAGAGTTTGTATTAACACGTTTGTTGCGATGCGACCCACCGGTGGGTCACTTAGGTTAGGTTCTGTAATTTTTTCAGATCCTTCTAGTGACTATGTGTACAAAGTGAAGTTTTACACCAATCAGGCAATCGCAACAAACGTGTTAAAGCTCACGAAGTGCAAATTTTATAGCAGGAGCAAATTAAATATTAACCATAACTAACCCAGCTCTGGGATTATACATTTTATGAAGATTAAAAATATATAATTGAATTCGATGTACTTACTTGGAACTTTCTTAGGTATGGATTTACAATAAGTGTTTTGACAATTGTGTTTCTATAATTAAAATTTAACTTGTTTTTACACATAATACCATTTGTACAGAAGAACTTTGAACATTATAATACAGCTCATATTATTTCTGTTTTTTTTTCAGAAGTGAATAACACTCATATCTTTTCATAATTGCTAACAAATTGTCAGAATTAAAGGAAATATTTTGTCTACTTAGTTTACTTCATAATAACATTCAACATGATGTAGCACAAGCAAGGGAACAATGTTAAGACAACTTCTTACAAGGAAATGGGATTTTACTAAATTAGAGAAAACAGAACTTCACATCAGTATTCAAAAATTGAAAATACAATGGAATAAAGTTCAAACTTCTTAAAGTAAGACCTTCCTTGTAAAGAAGTTAGCATTCACCTACCCAAATAATTGATGATATCATGAGATTGTCACTACAATTCAGTGCAAATAAAATATCTATGCTCCATTATAAATCCTAAAAGAAAATAAACATACACTTTAAAAATGATGACCCATAACACATACTTTACTAGGTAGCAATGATGTGATCACTAAACCTAATTTGTTGGTCCTTGCTCTTGTAGCAACAATACCATAGTTGTCTGAAATAGATTTGGTAGATCATGTTTAAATCATGCAGAACCTAATTTCAGGAACATTTCTGTTCATGGAAAGCTGTGGTATTGCTTCATAGATGCATTTTGGTTTACAGACACATGCACTTAGCAAACCACATCAGTCAGCATGCACATACATACTTAATTGTGCTTTTATGCTACTTTATCCTCAGTGAAAAGTATTATGCCATTTGCTGCATTTATAAACATTACTTCTTAGATTATTTCAGCTTTTATTTATTCATTTTAGATTTATTTTTGATTTCTAAGAAATAAAAAAATGAGTCAATATAGGAAGTCTAATCACTGGATGTATTACTGAGGAATTTAAGGACTAAATTTGGTATCTTTACATCAGCAGCACACTCATTTATACATACAAACTAGAGGTAAAAAATTGATAAATTCAGAAACAGATTCAAAAAACAAAATATATAAATGCAATCAGAGAAGCTCACTTGCTACAACTTGTATGTAGAAGAATCATGTTATATTGCAATCATCTACATAGACAATTGTAGATGACATACACATGATAATGAAGTAATATTTAATTTTCTCAGTAGCATATTCTAGCAGCTGTTCATTTGGAATCAATTGCAAACAGACAATGTACATGTCAGCATAGCCTCAACTGTACTACAAAGTCAACTAAAATATAAGTAATAAGTCAGAAGTTCTATGAGTGTAACACTGTAATTACAATATTCAAAGTAAAGTTATACTTGAACAGTTCAACTATTAAAATCAAGGGAAAATGTACCAGCGTAGCATTAAATGGTAATATACAGGGTGCGGCAAGATAACTTCCTTTTTAGCCTTTCAAAAAGTCTCGAAAAAAGGGTTTTGTTGCCGCACCCTAGACAATATAAACACATGATTAGGAGTATTGCTGAACAAACTTAAGTAACATGTGCTACAAATCATTTTTTTCAATCGCAAAGGTTAATTTTAAGCTTTCACTTTCTAATTTTAGCGCAACAGCCCATATAAACCGCACGATTTATATTGTAATTAATGGACAAATTTAACAAGAAAATTTGATACGTCTTAAATGACGTTGAGACTTTCTCTAGCAAAGTCAGAGAATCCAACATACCACACTCACTCTATCTAGCCTTAGGCTTGAGGGCCAGCTGCAGCTTGAGCCTTCGTATTATCATCACACTGACGATTGTCGACTGATAACTCCACTCCCATTTTGCTGGATACCAAATATTTAGATTGCTATTTAGCCACCACTAACGGTGTCTAACAAAAATGTTCTGCTTGTAGCAAGCTCAAATCTACATTGAGTCACTACGAATTGAAAAACATTCAACGTGATTTGAAATTGCTTATCATATAAGATGTTTAATTTGAATGGTAAAAGTACTCGTTTGTTTGTAAATATTACGTCAGGTATATATGAGGCTGTGTAAGATCTACGGATCTCCGGATTTTAAAGTATCGTCTCGCATTAGTTCAGAATCTTAAAATCTAATTACCACAGTGCAATTGAAATTGAAATTGAATTGAATACAATAAAATGTATTGTGTATTTTCTATTTTAATTTTAAGTTTGATTTTTCCTCTGCTTCATTACCAAAAATGAAATCTTTATACTCCAAAATCTTTTAGGTTATAAATGTTTACTTTACTTTTAGTTTTTATTTCCATCTAAGGTATTTAATTAAATTGAACGTATTAAATTCTCTAAATTAAAAATTGAAGCTTATATAATAGTAAGCAGTATTCAACAAGAAACTTATCGGAAAAATAGTCGTAACTCTAATTAACATTTTATTTCTAAAACCAATCTTCGTAAACATAGATGATGTCACGAAAAAAAGAAACTTCATTCATCTCATTCTGCATTTTACATTCTAATAACTAGCAGGCTCCTTGCCATGCATTTTTTTGTACACATTCTGACTATTTAACCATTGTTTGAAACTTAAATTGGTGTACATATATCATTTTCAAAAAGACTCAAGCAGTTTACTTCATCACTGTTGAAGTGCTTCAGTGCTCTACCCAAATTTGACCAAATTTCGTTTATTCTCCCTCAAGAAAATAAAAATAAAAACTCAATTGAATTCTTGGAATAATTACACTTAGTGATGTATTTCATAACTACGTGCATATACGTTATCATCGCAGAATTCCATGAAACTGTAATAGAATTTACTTACGATATATCTCCTATTAAACTGTATAGTAGTTTCGAGGCCTGATAAGTTTTAGGGCGGCTGTTGTATACGAAATAATAAACCATTTGTCATAAGAAAAAGTACATTTTTTTACATTTTCATAGTTCTGGCACATTGCTATCAGGCCCCAAATCAATATTTTGAACTGCATGCGTATAATTGTATTATAGAGCAATAAATAATTTTCTTTAGTTCAATATTTAATTGGATCACATGCGTTTAGAAATAGTCATTTCTAAGGTTTGCTTGCACTAGTAAAACCATTAGCATTGCGGTATCTAAGGCTACATACTAACAAACCTTACTACGAATAATATAGTGTAGAAACAATTTTTTTATATAATATAACATATGAGATATGCGGTATAACATATGAGATATGTCTTTGTCCTTTGGGGGACAAACATTCCTTCTTGCTCTTTTGGGGGACAATCATTCCTCCTGACCCTTTTGGAGGGACAATCATTCCTCATGACTCTATTAGGAGACATTCATTCCTCCTGACCCTTTTGGGGATAGCCATCTCTTTTAGCCCTTTTGGGGACAGCCATCCCTCATGGCCTTTTTGGGGACAATCATTCTTCCTGGCTCTAGTGGGAGACACTCATCCCTTCTGGCTCTTTTGGGTGACAGCTATCCCTTGTGGCCCTTTTTGGAACAGCCGTCCCTTTGAATTCTTTTAGGGACAGCCATCCCTCTTGGCTCTCTTGGGGATAATCATTTCTTTTGACCCTTCTGGGCGACAGTCATCCCTCTTTTGGGGACACTCATTCCTTCTGACCCTTTTGGGAACAATCATCCCTTCTGGCCCTTTTGGGAACAGTCATCTCTTCAGTCATTATGAGTGTGACAAGAACAATAGGGTTTGGTTGGCCTTGTTATAAATTGTCTCTTTATCTATTTAGGAAAATTTTTTCGTGCTATATGTTTTCATTACTGAATATCAAATGAAGGTACCTATTATTCACTTGCATTAGACTAGATATACAGGCAATGAATGTTGAAAGTTCATTATGCTGAATAATTATCAGAAAAAACATTTTCTTACACTAATTTACTTGTGATGAATACTGGTGAACTTGTTTGAACAAGCACACCGTTTACACGCTAGGAGGTCACAACGATGACAAACTTCAGGTCGCTAACTTGTGTTACATTACCCTTTTGCAGTTCATGTCTGTAAGTATTTTTTGTTGATGGAATACGTAAATTTACTACGATCGAAAATTAGAATCTCCGGAGCTAATGATTGATGTAAGCATACGATTTCTAGAAATAGTAAGGAAGCACACAACTTACACATCCGTAATATCTTTTTATCGAGGCCTTATTCTCCTGTAAGTGAATAGAGTTCGTAACTGAAATTTACTGAAATACTGGGAGAAAAAGCAAAAGAAGTGTTATGACATCTTCTCTGTTGGGTAACCTTCTTAAATGGTCGGTACTTCTCGTACAATGTATAATTATCTCGCACGACAAGGGAGCGTTGTGCTTGGGGTCTTCTGTGGGACCTGCAGCTACAAACGCAGTTATAGGACGCACTCTATCCGTGCAACAGCTGATCTTCGGAGCTGAGGTTCCAGAATTACGGACAGAAAAAGATCCAACCGCGTCAGTAGAACCCTGGTCGTAGTTGAGTGAGGGCAAGGTGTTGTGTGTGGCGTCTCGTTGTTGACTGTTCCAGGACGTGGATTCATTTGATGTGATAAGCCTGCGGTGGAAAAATTGTCTTGCATTGGTGAGTGTTGTTTCAAAATTACGGTCCATTAAAATTTTATATATCTTAAAAATGACGTGGTTTTGAAAACAATATATACTTTTAATATACAATTTTTTGGCAACCAGTATAATTCATGAATGTGTTCATCTAATTATTCGGTTAACAGCTAAAAATAATTTTATAAAATAAATGAAAGAACGCATGTCAACGAAATGATACAGTAGGGCTAATAGTCTTTTAAAATTTAAATTTGAGGTATGTATTTCTTTTATAGAAAAATTATCCAGCGCTTGTGTTCTTGAATGTTATCTCCATGAATGAATCTATGGAACTATTTGATACATGGCAAATATGTTCCTAATTAATTGAAGGTTTCACTTATGAATTGGTGGATAATTATAGTGAAATCGTGTTGATCTTTCCTAAGGCTTCACTCGACTATGTGGGTAAAGATTGGTTTTCGGACACTTTCTATCATTAGGGATGCTAATGAGCTTATTTGTATATGAATTAATGAACAACTTTCAAATCTTAAGCTTCATGTGTGGATGGAATCTTGATTTTAACTCTTGAGGAAAACATTGCAATACAAAGAGTAATAGTAACAGTAATTATATTATATTATAATAATAATACAACATTCCGTAATACGGGACGTTGTAGAGAAATATTGGCCTGTTCCTCTTGTGTTGTTCGTAGGAAGCCCAGCTTCCGATCGTGAAACTGCGGAAACTCTAGCAATTATTTGTCTAGTATGTCAAGAATTTCTCAAATGATATCCTTGGATAGAGCTATTTATTTCAGTAGGACATGTTGGAGGAGCCTGTTAGCTTAAATAGTCTTTAGTTTCCTCTTTTTTTCAATTCTTTTGTGCATGTAATTGTCCGATGTAAAACACTCGTGGATTTATGCATTAATTTTTTGTCGGTTTATTATTCACTCTGCATTTTGAAGTACTTGTAGAAGCTGGCGCATGAGTAACGTACGTTTTTAGGAATTTGATAAAAAGAAAACCATGAGATTCAAAAAAGTTTCGATGATTTTAAATAATAGGAGATAAATTATATTGTTTGAAGTATTGCATCACTTTTACTCACAATTATGATATAATGCTTTTATAGCTCACAAGATTTCTTTCAAGAATGTTGCGCTACACCGACGAACAGCTAACAAAATTATGGAACTTTGCTTGTAATATATGATGGATCAATCTTTAAGTGGAAAAGAAACTACTGAAGCAATCTTAATAATGATTGATCCAATTAAAATTGCGTGTAAGCAATGACCTCTAAATTCAAGAAAAAGGGCTCACCAGATGGAAATTAATGAAAATCTTAAAAGAAATTTCCCCCCGGTTAATTTTGCGTTATAGTGACGCTCCGTAGTCGCCCTGGTCTTGTGATATAAATCCTTTTCATTTTTTTCGGTGGGGATATTTCAAGAAAAAGCTTTACTATGACCGGTATTTTGAAGGAAGGAATTAAAACAAGTCACCGTTTAATAAATCAATAACATAATCGTCGAGCTGCTGAGTAAAGTGATGAGCAGCGTCAATTAAAGAACATAATTATATGCAATGACAGAGGTCACCAACGTGAAATTTCATGCTATGTTTTAAAAGTGAGTCGAACTCAAGTATATCTTCCATCATCTATGATTATCTAAGTATTTTCATCACTCATGTTTTTTATACGAATTTTAAAAGCTAATTCTGTAGGTGTTCTTTAAAGGTTTTTTATTTTCAAAAAGTTTAAGAATGCGGCACCCTGTATTTCTAGCTCTGTATTTTGTGCCTCGAGGATACAGTTCCTGTTTTGCTAGTTGTAGCGGGCTGTGCTATTACCAGCGGCACTGACCGTCACGCTGTCTGGTGCCGCTTCAATCGAGCAGAGAGGAAATTTCGAGCTGAACGCAAACCCGAAAAATCTAAAAAATTAAAAAATGGGAAACGATTTCATTTCAGATTATGATAATACAAATTCGGCTCCATATCTTAGTTCTAAACAATTTTTTAAACGTTCTAGTTATTCTTAAAGTCTTGCATTTATAATCTGTTTCTTCTGCCTGGCCAAAATATTAACACTAGAGTCTTTTCTACATACTTACAAAAATGTTGATAGCTATTAGATTTTTTAGCTGAGTGTTTTCGAAATATGATCATCTGGTGAAACTATAGATAAAGTCATTAAAATTCGTAAAATAGGCGTTAGGTAACAACTGCAATCGACAGCATAAGTGTGCGTCATTCTTTCATCATAATGTTAACACGTTCCCTGCGTATCCAGTTATAGTGGGTAGTGTAGCTATTCGCATTTGTTAAAACTGAAGCCATACGCCAACAATGGGCCTTGAATATATCTGACATTCCTCAAAAGTGAACGCTATCTAATGTAAAAATATTTATTGCGTTTTTCCAAGAAACATTCCGCGGTTTCTTTTTGAAGTTTACTACACGCAATGCTCATCATTATTATTTCCAGCAACAGTCTGGTGTAGACCGCAGGAAGTTTACTGTTGATACGACGCCGAAAGTTTTGTAGCTGGCTGTCTTCAAAGAGACGTAGTTTTCAAGTGTTGTGATCCGGCTTTCTTGTGTGCAGTAAACTGGTGAAAACTGCATCTTGATAGTTTATTGCATTGTTAGTTACGTGATCGAGAAGCATTTTGTGTTTAGTTACGCTTGCATTTTAATTTGAATCACGTTTAATAGATACGTGTCGGCTCTCGAGAAAACGTAAATTCTGACTACTTTTACTTCATTCCCCGTCGATCTTTATCGGCCTTGATAACAATCTAAGTTTCTGTTGAGGGGAAATTCAAAATCAAACCTTAGTTAGGATTGCTCTTTTTTCTAGGTAAACGAAAAACGGCCAGCGTGCTTCTAAGTGTTTTAAATTATGTATGCGTATTGACCAAATTTGACTAATGGCTGGTAACTACTGTGACTTTCAAGACAGGGAAGAATTAGAAGAGATTTTGTGCTGCCCTGCGTGGTGGCGGCTTTAACAATTTCACTCAAAGCGAATTTTGAATCTGCAATGCATTTTTTCGTGTTTTGTTTTCAATTTTGAGAAACGTGAGCGAAAGTGAAAGATATTCAGATACTTTTGCATTGCCTTAAGATATATTAATAAACCCATAAGAATCAATAGGTACGGCCCTACTAGTCACTGCAATTAATTCATCAGTGTTACACATAACAGTTCATTTTTGAAACTTGTAAGATACAACTGTTTAAATCATTCAGAATGCTATTGAAATGTCTAAGATTTATTGTTGATATTTTTAAGGGAATACGTCACATTAAAATGTCATATTTTTATTATAAGGGCTGAATCGAGCATGGAAAAATAGAAGTCTTGGCAATATTTCTCTTTTCCACGGGAGAAATGGGCATTTATAATCTTTTAGTTTTAGGAGACTGTAAAGCTATTACTTTTTAGATGACTATTACATGCATCTCTACTTTCGTAGACAATATAATTTGGTAAAGCATCTTGTCTCCTCAAGCAATTTCAGAGCCTATAATCGTGCATTCAAATGAATTTAGTTGATAGCTCCCGGTGAATGGTTTGAGACGTTGCCCAGTGGCCGGCTGGAATTAGCATCGGGGTTGTCATATTGAAATAGTGACTGGAAATAAGAATCCAGAAGCGTTCAGGGGGATCAGCAACTGATTCCGCTGCCGACATGGTTGACGCGGCTAGAAATACGGCATGGGACTTGGGTAAACAACCGAATAATTATCGAAGTAATTATCCGACCCAAGAATGGGCCAGAAGGTTCGTTCCTATAGCCTCATTCTATTCTATTCTATGTACTTGATCTTTTGTACCTTTATGTTTTCATTTTAAATATCACTCACGCAGCAGGGGTTTCCTATTTGGGTTGCATGAGACCCCAGGAAGTGAGTATAAGCTCTATTTATTTATAGAATTATATCAGGTCATCCCATAAGTTCTGTCCGGATTTTCATTCATGAAACACCCACTTTCCAAGTATAAGAACTTTTCCAGGTTTTTGAAGATTACGATGAACAGTTGTTTGGTTTAAACTGAGAACCACTGCCAATTCTTCAACTGATAGAGAAAGATTTTTTCAAGGCCTGTTTCAAGAAGCTTTTCATCAAGTTCAACTGGACGTCATTTTGAAGGGTGAAATCTCCAGCTCTGAATTTCGCAAACCATTTTCTGCAAGTTCTTTCATTCACACATTCCTCTCCATTAAGTGATTGAATGTTTCTAGCCGTTTTGGCTGCTGAGTTTCCTTTCTTGAACTCATAAAGCATTATGTGCCTCAAATGATTCTTGGGTACTTCCATGTTAGCAGGGTTTTAATCAAACAAGATTTAATTTTATTGTTCTCTGAAATCAAATTTGATCAGTTTAAATGCATCGAAACATAAAAACAATGTTCAGCTCCATTAGACATTATATCATAAAATACTCTTTAAATTTCGTTCAATTTACAAAAAAGTAAAATTCGTATAGAATTTATGGGATGATCTGATATTATAAATGTAATATAAATATAATATTACACTACAAACTTGATCTTTTACACGACATTATTATGCGCATTATAGTATAATTAGGACTTATATCGTGTATCAAAAAGTTGGGGCCTGTAGAGACCTCTGACATCCATAAGGAGTTAGTGAGGGGATAAATTCCACAGGGAGTTCGTTAGGGATCCGAGGAACTTCAGTTTGTGGAGGGTTGGTTCCTTTTTCCGTTACCGCCAACCGAACTGCTCAGGAAGCAGATGCGTGGCGCCAGGTGATTCCCTGCGTACTTCCGCACGCTTTTGTTTTCTGTAACTTGACTGAGAGCGTGACGATGCGCTGCTCTGAATCCATGGTTTGTAATGAAAGTATTTCTTTCTGTTATGTCCCTGTTTTTTTCTCAGGATCGTTGTTCGTACACTTGAATCGAAGCGCTGTATTTTTAACGTGAAGCATCGTTAAAATGTTTGATTTGAATGAGTTTTTAGCTATTTTTGTTGACTTGCTTTCAAGTTGGGAGGATTTTTTGAAAGTTTATAACTATGCTTGAAGGATCTTGTATTGCTACTGAAACGAGCGCTAGCAGTTGAAGGCGATCTTGTACGACTAAAATCAATTTAGAGATTATGATAAACATTACGGGCAATGAAGGTCCACTTAGTTACAAATGCGTTTGTAGGAATCATTTGTTGCATGATGTTTTTGTCCAAAATTTTGCTAAATTTTGTTGGATGTTGCATCTTATTATTTTCATAACAAAAATAGGTTTTTCTCGACGCATTTTTTAAAATATTGCTAGCAAGTTAACAGCAGTAGAAAACTGAACATTTGGCCCAGATCAGTACTTAATTTGGGAGTTAAGTTTATGTGGATATATTCAAACTCTCTCATAATACAAAAAAATCATCAGCTGAACTGGACTGTAAAGTTTTTTTACTATGAGTTTTCCTGTTCTTTCATACATTGATAAAACATCTGACTGAATATGAGGATAAGTTCTTTTATTCTAGGAAATAAAAATTCGCCAAAATACATCGAAAAATGACTGCTCGTTATCGAATGTACTAAACTATCAAAACAACGTTTCATGCGTATGAATATACATTTCTCAACGTTTTTTCCGTTACTGAGAGATGCATGAGACCGAACTGAACGTCCGGCCGCTGCTGTGTTGTTGCGGTGTCCATGACCGTAAAATTTTTACACACGACGGCGCCTGCTATTGCTGCGCATCTTGGATTTCAATTCGTTTTCAGGATGTCGATGTCAACCTTCTACGATTTCTTGCTGTACGTGGATCTGTGGGAGATCAGGATGGAATCTTTTCTTGGTAGCGTTTCCTCGTCAGTGTTCCTTGGTCAGTGTTTTATCGTCAGAGTTTCCTTCTCAGTTCTTTTTGGTCAGTGTTTCTTCGTCAAATTTTCTTGGTCAGTGTTTCTTGGTTAGAGTTTCTTGGTTAGAGTTTCTTCGTCAGTGTTTACTTGTCAGTTCTTCTTTGTCAGTGTTTCCACGTCATTAATATTTTGTCAGTAAAAAATTCTAGAGACCGGATGTGTCCTAAAAGAACTCACAGCCTCGGCTTCTGTTTCCTATACGTGTTATACGAGTCTCTTGGAACCTATTTTTGCGTCGTCTTATTGGGTAGATTTGCATAATGGGCTTTTTCCTTCATATTCCTGATTAGATGAGGACAACGATATGCCAGCTGGACTTCATGTGCCACGACCGTATAAACTGCATTTTATTTTATTTTCTCAACAAAAAATAATTCTGTACCATTTTGCTGGTATACTTTATATTTGGTTCAAGAAAGTCAAATTACTAAAAATAAAAGAGCTCGTACCAAGAAGCGAGCTTTTCTGGAGTTTTGTCTAAGGCTTCATTATTTTTAATGACATAACACAGTAGCAAATAATACTTGTATTTATTAAGAGTTGATCATGTTGGACTCCTTTCAACAATTTCTACCGACCATTTTTCTACAGAGAACTGTTAATCAGTCTACTCTGAAAAACTATTGGAACTGCTCTGGCTGTTTGGTACGCAACCTAAGAACCGCAAATATGATGGAACTTATCGTGTATTCTGTATATTCTGATAGCAATTTAAATATTTAGCTCATTTATGACTGCGAGGCTCAACTTGTAGTTTCAACTCGTTTCAACTCGTAATTCCAACTCATAGTTTCAACTCGTTGTTTCAACTCGTAATTCCAACTCATAGTTTCAACTCGTTGTTTCAACTCGTAATTCCAACTCGTTGTTTCAACTCGTTGTTTCAACTCGTTGTTTCAACTCGTTGTTTCAACTCGTTGTTTCAACTCGTTGTTTCAACTCGTTGTTTCAACTCGTTGTTTCAACTCGTTGTTTCAACTCGTTGTTTCAACTCGTTGTTTCAACTCGTTGTTTCAACTCGTCGTTTCAACTCGTTGTTTCAACTCGTTGTTTCAACTCGTTGTTTCAACTCGTAGTTTCAACTCGTTGTTTCAACTCGTAGTTTCAACTCGTAGTTTCAACTCGTTGTTTCAACTCGTAGTTTCAACTCGTAGTTTCAACTCGTAGTTTCAACTCGTAGAATTTCCTCCTCCGAGTCTTTACATTTTGCTATGAAGAAAGATTACGGTTTTTTAAAAGCATTTTCCGTTTATGATTACCTTTTTTCCTTATGATTATTTTTTTCCCTTATGATTGTCTTTTTTTCCCTTATGAGTGCCTTTTTTCCCCTCATGGTTCTTTTTACCTTTTGATTGCTTTTTTTCTCTTATAATTGTCTCTTTTTCCTTAGGATTGCTTTTTTCCCCTTATGATTCTTTATTTCCCTCATGATTGCCTTTTTTCCTTTATGATTGCCTTTTTTCCTTTATGATTGCCTTTTTTCCTTTATGACTGCCTTTTTTCTTTTATGATTGCCTTTTTTCCTTTATGATTGTGTTTAGCACCAAGGAATGGTCTGGATTTCATGATCGTGGGATGCAGAGGAGAATTAAATGGGCTACGGTGAAAATTTTTTGCATGTGAAGATCGAAGAAGTTGTTGTACTCCGCATTTATTTTTTTGAAGAAAGGTTACAGCAAATGCTAACAATTGATTGTTTTGGAGATACAATATTGTTTTTTCTGGTGCAATTTCACCAAAAACAGAGACGCAAAGAAAGCAACTCGCAACCTCAATATTTTATTGAATAGAATTTACAAAAAAATGTTTCAGGATTGTTTCTCCTAAACAAAACTATATTTGTTAAAATAGTGAAACTTTTAGTTGAAAATTGTAGGAAAAAAATAAATGAATTCTAGAATCTACTTAAACTATTATATCATTGAGATTATTCTGATCAGTTGAAACAATGTGGTTAGGATTCTTAATTTCATGTGCTATATCGCTCAAAAATGAGTGAATTTCAACACCTTCTGCTTTTACGCATAAGATCATGAAAGTGAGTCATATTTTGGAAATGAAATAAAACTCTTTGAGCACTCTCAGGAATAGCTCCATTATTGATCATATTTATGGCGTCGAAGTTCAACGGGAATGTTATTTTGTTCAGGAATATTCGGTGCGATTAATCTAACTTCAACTATGGCTGCTTCTCACCAGCGTCTTGTGACTGATACGCCGGGATAATATCGAGGTTAAAGCGTTTACTCTGTGCAGTTTAAAGATGAGCAGACTTAGTCCTGAAATTATGCACATTTTCTCAGCCGTATTACAGCCTAGTCATCTAAAAACGCAGCTGAGGTTTGGGATCATAACAAGTAGACCGTTAAATTTGCGTTAACTCAGACACCGTGGCTTAATAGCCTAAGAACTGTGATCAACTCTAGTGCCGACTGTTGAGGATAGAGGCTGCGTGCATGAACTTGAATAACAAGGACACGTAGGCTTGTTTAACACGTTGACTCGGAAGTGGTACGTATGTGTACCACTGAGGTTAGGTTCTGTAATTTTTTCAGATCCTTCTAGTGACTATGCGTACAACGTGAAGATTTACACCAGACAGGCAATCGGAGGCGACGTCTTAAATCGCTGAAATGTTTGACGAATTTTCGACGTTACATACTTTTCTGATACTCGAAATATGCTAGTGTGCATGTCGGGGGAATGCTGCTGCAAAATATTAGGTTGCAATGATAGAGCTAATTTTAATATATTTACCATTGGTTTACATATTTGCTCGTTAGATGGATAATAGGAAACAATTTGCTGGTCTCCATTGATACGTCGAAACTAACTTGGCGCCTATCAACATTTTCTTTCATTTTGTTTTAGCGTTGCACTTCACAGTAAAATTCATTCTATACGGATCGAAAGCAATCAACATCGTGACACAAGACATTGCTGGACCTGAAAAAAAGGATTCATTATAGATTTTTCGTGGAATTTTGCAGAACCCATGAAGTTTTTAAGGGACAGCCTTTGCTGTTTACTTAGTAAATGTTACTTCTTTCAACACAGTCCATTTAACACATTTCCTTGTACAAACTGTACTAAGCTGTTTTTATACTCCATAGGTGTGTTAAAAATACTTATTTGTGAAGCCCTATTCAATTTTTAGGAAATAATCCATGAGTCTCCGATGGGAAGCTCGAAATTTCTGCAACAATTCGTGTTTTCATAAAGTTACCATTATGCAACATTTTATAGCTTCTCGGTGCTACAGTCAGAAAAAAATCTCAAAGTTCATTTCGGAATGATACTTGAAGTAACCTCATCCAAAAGTTTTTCATTTCTTGAACGTTGTCAACGCGAAAGAAGGTACCTACACTTAACTTACTCCTTGGACGCTTTCAATGTGATCGTAAACCGTGGGAACTTCAACGCAGCTTAGGTAGCGATCCATGCGCTTCTCTTTGCAGTATTTTGAATGACAGTAATTTGTGCGTGCGAACGTGTGTTCTCTTGACTCTATTCTGAGTGACACGAACATTGTTCCAAACTCTGCTCACGCAGGTCAAGGTGAGACGCCTCTTTATCACTGCTTAATGTATGCGGGTAGCTCTTCGCATGTGGGTTGCCTGCCAGGTCTCTCAATTCATGTGTTCTTTGTTTTGTCGCCTTCCCTTGCTAAATCTTGAGGTTTTTGGCTCTTCCTCCGATTTTAAATTCTGTAACAATATTATTTCTCTATTGTCTACATTATAATCGTGGTTGCCGAGTCCGTACGAGAGTCTCTACTAAGAGAAAAAAAATAGCAACTGTACTCTTTTAAATTTATGACTGTGAAACGCCGACGATCTATCCATGCCGCTTGAAGGCGCTCCATTATTACCTTCTTGTCAGCACAGAAGCTCTTCATAAAAACGAAATCTTATTACTGGGACTGCTTGAATTGTTGGTATGTGCTGTTATTACAAGACATTTATCAGCACTTGCTATCGCACACTTCTTTCTCCCCGAAGTCAGCAACCTCTAGCGCTTCAAGAATTTTTGTGTTGTCCAATGCAAATAGCAAGAAGCAATCGCCTTGATGCCTTGGGATGCTGTGCTTAAAACCTACTTCTGTTGACGGCTTTTCTTTGGGATTAATCGGTATTTTTTTGACTCATGTGGAGGATGAAGTAAACATGAAGGCTTGAAAACGGTCATCACATTATCTTGTGAAAAACACATCAACCGGCACAGTTGCAACTTTTCTTCGAGGATCCATTTTAATTCAAATTTCCAGCATGAATAAAACAATTTCAGGGAAAAATATGAGACACTAACAGATGTTGAAAATGTTCATTTTGCTCATAAATTCTAACCTTATTTCTAGAGAAAATATTTACAAGAAAAGTTATAGAAGGGGAATTACAGAACATTAATTTCAATCACTAGAAGTTTGTGCTTGTGTTTTATGGGGGAAAATATTTCTATAGCCAGTACGGCCGTTGATTCTACCTTACAATAACGGTCATTATTTATTAGAGGGAGATCATCAAACTCCATGGAGCTAGGGATGCAGTGATGGAGGCAGACATCGGGGAAAAGTGTAGTAATGGAGTCGGGGGTAGGTTAGGGTTGCAGTAATGGAGGCAGGTGTGCGTTACGGGTGGAGTAATGGAGGCAGGTGTGCGTTACGGGTGGAGAAGTAGAGGCAGGTGTAGGTTAGGAGTGGAGTAATGGAAGCCCACTCAAAACCTTAGTTACTCTAAAGAAACACAGGACTTAGACCATTCGTTAACAATATTAAGTTCCACTTCAATGACCTTAAATTGGTGTTCTACTTTACACCTCCAGGCGTCCGCACTGCATTTTCAGCCGGTAGAGCTTTCGACCGACCTTCTCGATTTCCGAATAACTTTTAGCTCGTGACTATAAACGCTTATTTCAATTGATAGTTTTGGCCACAATGCACCGCTTAATTGTGACGTGTCCTTCACAGATTGAGAATACCACCTCTGTCTCATGATCGATATGCAGCATTAGTCGGCCTCAAGCGTCTGGACATCATAACAGCAGGCGGCCTAGCGGCAAGTACTTGCTGGTCTTTTATTCCTATTTAGACCTCTTACAAACTGAATTAAAAAACAGTTTTGTATCTCACGTTTTGAAGAATTTGAATTCCAGGACTGAGATCAGGAGATGGGAAGAGTCACATTTGGAGTCGGATCAGGGACATATTGAGAGCCACTCGGACTAAGGAAATTAGTGATAACTACACACCAGTGGAAATGCCATTAAAAAAACCTCCACAGAATTTCTGTGTAATTTTTATAAAAATAATTCGCGAAATTCTCCCAACCTTTAAGCTATAAACGTTAGGTAATCATTCAGATAAATTTGGAGAAAATTGATGTTAACTTACAGGTTTATTAACTAATTTAGAAGTCAAATTGTTAATTGAGATGTTTAGCCACGACTGTGTAAAATACAGTGGATGAATCAAAACGCCCATTTTATCTTGGACTGTACAACATATTCGACAAATCGCGTTGTAACGTCACCTGAATTGCAACGCGCATTTTTGAAAGAAACCGATATGATCATTCACTTCTTTCATATTCTTATTACGTTAGAGTGAATGGATTGTTACTATTTTAAAGGTAACACTGAGTATTTATAAAAGAAAGTTAATCGTTCTTCCACCGGAGAATGGTTGGTCGAAATTACCGTGTAGCGGTCAAGGCTAGTCGTGCTTTGTCGTTACGTAAAGAACCAACGTCAACAGTTGGTATGAAAAATAAGGGTCATTATTTGGTCTACGGGGAATCGTCATCATTGATTTGAAACGGTGGCTTAACAATTCATTCACAATATATGTGTGGCGAGCGATTTGACAGCCCCCGTGGTTTAGAAAGGGTTTCTATTAAGGTTTAAGGTCGCATGTTCCGAGTATTGATATATACTGTGGGATTTTCTTTGAATATACAGGGTATCCTCCTAAAATTGTACTTACTCTCTGACTGCTCATCACTCATATTTTGTTCACATTTACATGTTTGTTAACATAGATATGTCTAATATGTTATATTAAGGAAAACAGTACTAAACCTAAGAAAATTAAACATAAAATTATTTTTTTAATGTTCTCCGAGTTTAGTTTCTTTTAGTAATGAACAGTCAAAAAATGAGTACATTTTTTGGGAGGACACACTATACAATAGTGTAAGGGAGTAGTCGTAGTTGGGTTGGAAACTCGTTACTTTGTAGCCAGTGTTTCACACGTTCGTTTGAAAAATTGGGAATAGGTTCATCTTTTTTTATTATTCTATTCGATTGCGTTGTCCTAGAATATTGTTTGATAAATCTAGTTTATTTTAAGTTGTTGAAACGAAATTACGGCTTTGAGAGACAAGTACTGGCCATGAGTGTCAATTATTTTTGTAGCATGTCCTCAAAAAGTGTACGACGTGTTGCCTGAGATGCCAGTTGCCAGAAATACCAGTTGCCAGAAATACCAGTTGCCAGAAAAACCAGTTGCCAGAGATGCCAGTTGCTTGAAGCCTACAAAGTCTCAAAACTAGAAACAGAAACATGCGCTGTCATTTAAAATATGCATGCACTGGTAGTGAATGTAGGACAGAGATGGCAGGACTGTACGACACACAGAACTCCAGCAGCATCGGCGGGAGTGAGGACTGTTTTTGATAATTAAAATCGTGCATGGCATCTGTGGTTTCATTGATTTGATTTTTGCTTCTCTTCAGGATTGAAAAACGACATTCATGTCTCATTCATTGTCACGATCGATTAAAAGAAAGACTCATTCATGTCTTCATCACGCGTCAACATTGCTTGATAACATGGCGCGGGCGCAGTCTTATGGTCATCCGTCAGCATTCGTAGCACTCGCCTGGATTACACTTTTTACTTTTCCAGGTTTTTATTCAGAATTGTGTGCACAGATCCCACGGAAGGGCCAAGTTTGGAAGCGATGTGCACATTCGATGATCCTCCAACACCATTTTCTCTACACGCTCGATCTTGTCATTAGACCGGCTGGTGCGAGGCCGACGTTCTGCCTCCTATGAACTGTTGCGCCCACGAAAGTACATTAAAGATATCCATGACACCTCCACCACCACATGTTTCACTTAACTGGCAATGAATTGCAATCGGTATCACACCACTTAAATGCAGAAAACGAATGATTACACGCTGTTCTTGTGATGAATACGTCGCCCTTTTTTACTATCAAAAACTGTCCTCACTCTCGCTGCTGCTGCTGCTGCTGCTGCTGCTGCTAGAGTTCTGTGTTCCGTACAGTGCTGCTATTTCTGTCACGTATTCACAACGAATGAACGCAAATTTATAATCAAATCACATCTTTCCGTTTCCAGTCCTGAGAAAAACATAGGTGTTATAACTTGAATGCACCTCGTACTTGCAGCACCGTCACCTGCGTCTATTTACAACGATGTTTTACCAAGTGTTGCATTTCACCTCCACATTTGACATGAAACAATGAATTGGATTTCCTTTCACTTTCTTGCAATCATTTTGTGTTTAGTTAATCATGTATCTGATGCCACATGCCGCGAAGTCGTTCTGAGATTTTTGTCAAGTGAAATAACGAATTAGACTTGAGAAATAGCGTTCAAATAAGTGAGGTGTCTCAAGAGAGCTGTGATGCATTTATTGAACTATGACTTTCAGACTTTTTGAAAAGTACAGTCTTTATTTGTCATTTATTCAGGTACGGCTTAGTGACTTACAGCCCGAACATTCGTAAGCCAAGCACTAGCCGCACCAGCAGTACCAGCAGCACCAGCAGCACCAGCAGCACCAGCAGCACCAGCAGCACTAGCAGTAGCACCAGCAGCACTAGCAGTAGCAGCAGCGGTGGGAAGCAGGAAATGGATGCATTATAATAAGCCATTAAAAGAAAGAAGTTTGCGGGAACGCAATTACAAGGAGAAAACTAGCGTACGGCAAACGACGGATTAGCTGCAGGCGAGCTCCTGCAGGCGAGCTCCTGCAGGCGAGCTCCTGCAGGCGAGATTTTCTACCTGATTTTGGCAAGGGATAACTACACTACAAGCTACCTATTTTTGATATTATGCTTTTACATAGTTAATATGTTGAAGTTTTCTAGAACCGAATTAGAAACTTGGAGAATTAAACATTTATTATCGAAACTAATTATCAACAGATATCTTTACATTTAATGACTCGTTAGTTTCCATCTTTCTTACAATCGCACATGTTGGAAAATGTAAATTTCCTACGGGAAAATTTTTACAGTATCCAAGTTTTCTCGTTACTTTTCGTAGGAGTCTGACGTACTTTGCGTAAGAGTCTGACGTACTTTGCATAAGAGTCTGACGTACTTTGCGTAAGAGTCTGACGTACTTTGCGTAGGTGTCTGACGTACTTTACGTAATAGTCTGACGTACTTTGCGTAATAGTCTGACGTACTTTGCGTAGGAATCTGACGTACTTTACGTAATAGTCTGACGTACTTTACGTAATAGTCTGACGCACTTTGCGTGGGAGTCTGACGCACTTTACGTAGGAGTCTGACGTACTTGGAGTACGTGGGAACGAATCTCTGCATGACGTGCGCCTTCTTCATGTCCGCTGTTTTTGTGTGTGCGAGAGAAAGTTTTCTTAACAAAACATTAGATGGAAGCTGCATACTTCAGCGCTGGTATGCAGGAGCACCAAAAAAACTGTCCGAAATTGTCTTATTGTTTATTGATTGGTATCTTGAATACCGATTGCATGCGTAGGATGAATGTCATGTTTGTTATTGCATGCACAGGGTAAATGTTCTGTTCGTTATTGCATGCATAGGATAAATCTTCTGTTCGTTATTGCATACATAGGATAAATGTTTTGTTCGTTATTGTATGCATAGGATAAATGTTTTGTTCGTTCTTGCATGCATGAACCAAGCTCATTCACAGTCTGTGATAGGTACCAATAAATGATAATAACATTTCAGATAATTTTTTTTCGTAGTGATGCTAGATGAACCTGATCTTGAGATATGATCAGCCTGGTTCCTCCCGTCGCAAGCAGGAGAAAATAGAGTTCTGCTTGGAAACGGGATCCAGCGTCAGAAACATCACAAGCTTGAGCCGTGTATGTCCTAACTACTGTAACGGCGTCAAGTACACCTTGAATAAACATCAACTGGGACATTGATGATGACGGTACAACATTAACAATAGGATATAGAATCGAAATGCTCAATGAGTCGTAGGAACGCATGTAGGGGTGCTGTGTACCAGTGTAGCAACACAAATGCACGCAGCACTTCACAGCATACGTTTTCTTTTGGATCTGACCTCGTGCATAAACGTTTACATCTACTACCTTCCGTTGTGAACATGCAGCGGAATTTCATGAATTTCTTTTCGGAAATATTGTACGAAAATACAAATTTCGTAAGAAGGTCCCTTAAATATGATCAGTTAATCTCAGCTTAGTCAATGGGTCCCCTCCGTAGGTTTCTTTTCCCTTGAATCCATGCACACATTATGTGTAGATCTTCAAATTACTTGTTTTGCACCATAAAGGTATTTTTTTAATGTATTTGTACCCAATGAAATTGAAATCTTTAGATACGTTTGACTTTCTGTAGCCAGTATTGTCTATTACGTTCTGGTTGACCAGTTTTATTAGCAATAAATTAACGAAGATTATTTTGTGAGTGCAAACCTGGAGGCTTTCCACAGATTTCATTGCCAGCGGATCAACTCAAGAAACTTTCCGCAATTTTCAGAGTCAGTGGATCAATCCAAAACCCTTTTCACAGTTAGTAGTTTCAGCCGATCAATCCAAGAGACTATCCACAGATTTTGATGTCATTGGATAAACGTACACGGAACGATAAATTCCTTCTTCTATATTCACTCGGCTCTATTCAGCAGAACATGAATACGTTTTGGCTAAAATTAAAGTGTTGAAAAAATTGCGTCACTTCCGACTAGAAAGAACGCCAACGGACTACGTCTTTCTCTCGTGTACCCTGTTAATGCTTATTTTTTTAAATTAATTTAGTAGAATTATGATTTTGAGCCACTATTTAACCTGCAGCTGTTCACACGCTCAGCACACTTGGCCAATGATCATAGAGTTCATCTTCACTTGCCAGTTTGAGTGTTTTGAACTGGTTTTATATTTATTTTATTGTTCAAAGTAAATAAGGAAAATGAATGTTTGTCAAACTTGAAGTGAACTAAGTTTAGTTAGATTAGGTGGGAACATACGGGCACTTCTCTCATTATTAAACGTTATAAATCTACATTATTTAGAGCGAGTGGAAATAATAAACTTCCGTCCAAGCTTAAGAAAAAAGTTAATTTAGATTATCGTGGAATAAACAGCTGACCCTTACAACTCCATCTGTGGTATTTTATTGTCAAGAAAAGCTATTCTCGCATTTTACTTCTATTTGATTGCTTGGATAATGACTTAGTTACGCTAGAAAAAGATACCTGGCACGACTGGAGCGTAGTACCCATCTCCTATATCTTAACACGTTTCCTGCTATTGCCTAGCTGGTGCAAATCTTTACTTTGTACATACAGTCCCTAGAGAGCTTTGAAAAAATTACAGAACCTAACCTGAGGGACCCATCTGTGGGTCACTTCGCAGGAAATGCGTTAACACGTTTGTTGCGATTGCCTGATTGGTGTAAAACTTCACTTTGTACGCATAGTAACTAGAAGGATCTGAAAAAATTACAGAACCTAACCTAAGTGACCCACCGGTGGGTGCATCGCAACAAACGTGTTAATAAAACAGCTTTCCCACGAAGGTACCCTCACCAAATGTTGAAATTTGTCTCCCTCACGAAGAGGAAAATATGAAGAGATTTTTTTCTAATTATCTGAGCAAGGCCGCCAGCCAGTCTCTTTGCCCCTGGCTGCTTCGTGCTCCGTTCATTATCTGTCCATCCTCTGAATGTCGCTATTACGGGGACCAATTAATATCCGAGTCTTAATTAACAGAATACCTGTTGCACCTTTACGCAATGACCCCTGAATCTTTATGCAATGCCCGCTGAATCTTTATGCAATGCCCGCTGAATCTGTGTGCAATGCCTGCTGTATCTTTACGCAATATTTGCTGAATCATTATGCAATGCCTGCTGTATCTTTACGCAATGCTCGCTGAATCTTTATGCAATGCCCGCTGAATCTTTATGCAATGCCTGCTGTATCTTTACGCAATGACCGCTGAATCTTTATGTAATGCCTGCTGTATCTTTACGCAATGCCCGCTGAATCTGTGTGCAATGCCTGCTGTATCTTTACGCATTGCCTGCTGTATCTTTACGCAATATTTGCTGAATCATTATGCAATGCCTGCTGTATCTTTACGCAATGCTCGCTGAATCTTCAAGCAATGCCCGCTGAATCTTTGCGTAAAGCCCACTGAAATTTTACCTTATGCTTACTGAATCTTTACCTAATACTTCCTGAATCATAACTAAATGCCTGGTAAATCGTGACTTAATACTCATTCAATCTTTACCTAATACATTGCAAATTACATCACATTGACAACCTTGCATCACATTAGGAAGGGACTTTCCAGCCCCGTCACGTCAGCCTCGTCACGTCAGCCT
>VCRD01004653.1:0-17318 GCA_006783055.1 Trinorchestia longiramus
GACTTGAATATTTAGTTGTACTCTCGCTGAGATACCTGTAGCGTTAAGTCGTATTGCCATCGTCTTCCCTGACTTCTAAGTTACAATTTTGTAACTTCAGTGGAGCTTCGTAAAGTACATCCTAACGAGGATATTGTTTGAATAGAGGGATCATCGAGTGTTTGATTGGCTGTAACTTACTTTCGACGCTTCGTGCTCCTGTTTAAATCGCCTCAGGCTCTGACCGCTGACGCAATGTTTCTAAAAATTGGTGAGTATCTAATTTTAATTCAGTTCTAGGTTCCATTTACTGAATTCCTAACGATAGTTATTTGAACCCTGCCCATCTTACATCGCTGCCTCTTGAGAAATTTTGTGTCGAAGTAGAGATGGGTTTTTGAAACAAACTGGACCATGCATGTTGAAAATTAATCCTAATTTATTAACATTGGACTTCATATTTTGAATAGATATTATTCTGTATAAAACACACCGCGTTTTCCTAAGTATGACTGGGACTGGAACACATTTAACTCTACAATTCATATCTTGGCCAAGTTTAGGTGTATGTTTCTTGCACGCGAAGTGTTCATCTCAGTGATGTAAGACTCGATGAACACGCATCTTAATGCAAGATTAATTGATCTCGGTCAAGAATGACTTTAAATAAAACTCGAATTGCATCTCCGTGAAGTCGCTTTCATCTTCTCTAGTTATCCTTCCTAGCTTCCACTTCACGTTCACCCTTGTGCAACCAGCCCGTGTTCCCGCTTAGTTAATTAAGTTCTTCATTAGCAAACTTTCTCCGAAGTTGACCGGAACCACCATATGTCACCTCGGCTGCGTTTGAATCGTCTTGAGCTGGTTCAGTGCACTGCATTCTTTATTTATGTATGTACGTGGTAATCAATTCATTTTTTTCGTGGTCTATTGTACATTTACGACGACATGCTCTGCATTCTGTTTTTGTATCGGAATTTTGGAGGGTTGGATTTTAAATAAAAATTGAATTTTTAAAAATATTAAATTAAATTAAAATTAAGAAAATAATATTTTTGGTTGCTTAAATAAAAGCCTGCAAATTTTTATTTGTAACGTTTAAACTAATACTAAACTGGTGGCTCGAAGAATTTTCATGATAAATACGTGATATGCTTCACACATTCTCCAGTGTAATATTCCGATAATTATTTTCCATGTGGGCTTGGATTTCGTTGACTGATATTGTATTAGGTAGGTGCAAGAGTTTTTGTCGATTTGTAAGCTCAATTTTGAGAATGAAAAGATAGTTTTTTTGAAAAATTTATTCATAACATCTTTGGGCATCTATGGCCTGATTCCATCTGTCAACGAGTTTATATATGCCTTGTTTGTAAAATTCTGCAGGTTTTGATGCGAATTATGAATCTAACTCGTTTTTAATCTCTTCAACTGAGGTCAACCTAAGGCCATTTAAATGGTTCTGTAATCCTCGAAATAAGTGATAATCAGAAGGGGTGAGGTCGGGAGAATATGCTGGATGGGGTAAAACCTCCCAATCAAGTTGCAATCAAAGCAAAGGTTCGCAACAAGAAACACGTTGACACAGGTTCTCAGGAGACAGTTCGTGCGGAACCCATTTTCCGAATACTGAAACCTTTCCCATTTGTTTCAGTTGGCGTACCACGTTTGTATGGATTACATCAAATTGGTTAGCCAGTTCCCTCGAGGTTACTGTCGAATTTTCAGTAACAGCGGCTTCCAACAACTCCAAATCAAGCTTTTTTGGGCGACCACCTCTAACCTTGTCTTTCAAGTTAAATTTCTTTTACGAAAACGGGAAAACCACCATATGCAAGTTCTCTCCTTCACAACATCATTTCCATGAGCACTTTGAACGTTTTGTGCTGCAGCACTTGCACTGAAACCTCTATGAAACTCGTCGAGTAAAGCATGTCTGATATGTTCTTTAGTTGGGTTGAACATAGGTGCAAATAATGCAGCAAAATATGAATGCTTAATAGTCTGAAAGAAAGAGGTTTAAATTACTTATGATATTATAAATCAGCAATAGAAATAGACATAACATCAATTTAGATAATTTGAATTCTTCTCTTCAAAATCGGCAACAACTTTTGCACCAACCTGATAATTACAATTATATGCAGTCTAACGAATTAAGCTCACACGGATTTATTTCCACTTTCACTTTTTCAGTAGTTGCTGTCTTTCTATAATCCTATAATTTTTTCCGTGTAGCTTAGCATATAAAAACGTAACTGCTATATTGTAACCTGCAGTTTTCTGCAATACAGGTCGTTGGAACAGACCAACGAAATGCAAGTTCTGCCCCGTGACACTGCCACTACTGCTCGCACTCTCACAGCTCCCTGCTCTTGGTGCGAGCAGCGGTGGCTTTCAACCTCAGCTGCAGAATCCATTCGGGCTGTCCAACTTCAGGCACGACAACGGGGGTGGCCAAGTGAACATTGACGGCTTCCCTCAGGTTTGTTGTGTGGCCCTATACTTCTAGTTATTGGGTTCTGGCTTAGAGAACTTCTTGCAGAGTTTTGATTTTTGTGTGGATTCATTATTCAGCTCCACGTAATTTGCTTTTGTTGGGTCATTTGGTTGTAGAATTTAGATACATTTCCTGTACGTAAACACTTGACCTACGAGGAGGTGGGAGAACCAGGCACAACGAGCACGTTGCTGCGATCACATGCAATCGACGACGTCAAATTCCAGTAACTTAGAGCTTCTCTGTTTTGTACCTTACGATTATGAATTCATGATTTATTATTTATTTATGATTCATTTATGATTACAATGCCGCAATTTTAAGTGTCCCTACATGCTTGAGATAATATTTGTTATTTAAATTTATTTTAGTGCATTTCCGTTTCATTTATTTTAATTGATGAATATAGTAATCAGTTTATTGAAGAAATTATTTTTTGCTTCCAATTCGCAATTCTTTCTTGTGCTTAACACCGAACAGCAAATAATACATTGAGGACAGCTCGGCATCATAATTATGCAATAGGTCCCTTATCTCTTTTTCTGTTTACGGTAGATATATTAGTGTTAGATATGTTAGTGTTTTACTCAA
Organism: Trinorchestia longiramus; assembly: GCA_006783055.1. Classification (NCBI taxonomy): domain Eukaryota; kingdom Metazoa; phylum Arthropoda; class Malacostraca; order Amphipoda; family Talitridae; genus Trinorchestia; species Trinorchestia longiramus. The sequence continues at coordinate 3,071 of VCRD01004653.1, forward strand.
ATTGGAATTTTCTAGTAACGCATTCAATCGAGATTCGAAAAAATCATCGAAACATGCCATTGTTTAGCGTGGCGCTGTTCTTTTTCAACTCTGTTTCTTGATAAATGTTATAGTTATTGAAGTCGTAACAGGATGCCCTAACGCCCTCTGCACGCCTCAAGCATTACGTCCTTTTTTGCGTCGGCCTTGTACTGTGAACTTATATTGTACTCTGTGATATATCAGAATAAAGTTGATTTATTTATTATTTATTTGTCTGCTGGTCACTGACAAACTAGCTACGCTGGCTTGTTCAACCCTAGTACGTAATTGTTTTTTTTTTGTAGGGAAACGTTGTCTTCATTTTGCTATTAATTGTTGTTACTCAACTTGTAAGAAAATTCAATGAAAACGACTAGGTGCAATTTTGATATAGGTGTTCAAATCTTTATATAATTTTTTAACGAACTCGGATCACTCCTGTTATTCAGATCATAATTTCTCCTTATCTCTATGTTCAAAATTAGCTTAAAAATAAACTATTTTACCTCGACTGATGTAAAAATCTCGTCACTTGGATGCTATCCCTCTAAAATATTAGTAACTTAATCCTATAACATTTATTTCTACATTCATTTGTTGACGAACAGAACCCGGGCCAACCACTGGGAGGGCTGTACCAACAGCCTGTCCAAGTGGGCATAGCTACAGTTACGTGCCAGCCAGAGACACGCCTCTCAGTGGTGACCTCTACCCTCCTGATGCCCACTACAGTGGCCGTCACGAGAACTAGAGCACTACCCACAACCATCTTTACTCAGCTCGTGCAGACCACTTACGTGCCCACAACCTTCTATGAGACCCAAATCCAGACTTCAGTCATACCTCCTGTCATACAAACTACGACAGAGGTTTGTTCTTCTATCATAAGTTGCGCGTCATATAAATTACAATCTTCTTTTGTGTTTATTGTTTAGAGTGTTTACTGATCAAATAGGTACTCTATGCAATGCAAGCGTAGACATATCGTCTACCAACTCGATTGTGTAGTCATGTTTCCTCTGGAATGTTGTGTTAATATATTATAATTCATCTTAACTTGATTCAGCACTAAGCAACAATATATTGTCGAGAGGGGAAAAGTCCCATGACTGTATAGTGTGCTACCTTTAAAAGTTGTTCTTAAATGCTATAAAAGAAGCAAAAATTAGCCATACCCTAATAGGGCATAGTACAGACTTGCATCTCGAGTCACGTGAGAAGTTTGCTTGGGGTAGAGCGGCAACAGTTAGTATGGATCTCTTACTGACATAAATTCCTTTCTAGGATGACTCTCATATACTAGTATTTAAATATTTCTTTAACCATGATAATCGCCTACTTCTCAACTTACTGTGAAGCACGTGTATTGAAAATGTTGCCGACTCTATCTTTATGAGATGGAAGTGTACACTGAGTAAGTCACATTGAATGACTGACTTGTTTACATTAATCATGAACTCGATTTTTTCTTCGAGGTTTTATCTTTCATCCCGTATTCAAGTATTCACATTTCATGGAGTTCAATGCAAACTACACTAGTATCATTTTTGTTGATTGCCTTCGGATTGTTTACCATACTTTATACATGCTTATTACTCTGTGTGTGTTAATTTTGCTGCAACTGCTATTACTTGTAATGCTTATCATTCAAAACACCTGAATTGTGTTTCAATCTCGGTGTCTGATATTCGTTATTGAGGCATTGGAGACCCTCTTCTTGTCGGACGTTTAGCTCCTCAGATTGATTTTACCGTGCCATTTCTTGGCTATTTTGGCAGGTGATAACTGCTACACGCTATGTTACTCGAGCTCAGTTCTTCACGGAGACAAGTTTCGTGACGGACGTGCGAGTGGAACGCTTTACGGAAACACGCACCAACTCCATCACCATTACGCAGACCAGCAACAATTTCCAAGTGGTCACGACCACTCGCACCACCACCATAGTGAGAAACATATTAATTACGATAAAGTCCTGTCATACGTGTCCCCATAACTACTTCGTTTTTGCTGTCTTTGCATTTATTATATCATGTTTTTACGCCTGCTGTATTTCATTGTCAACTGATGTAGCCTCATTTTTGAAAACTCGTAGAATCCTAACAGCCACATTATTTATCTTTGTTATTCCTGTGTTTCTATGAACATGATCTGCATAGCTTCTTCCGAAATCATTAGAAGAAACTTCTGTAAATTCATCCAAAGCAGGAATTAAAGCCACTTTTACCATTTGTTTCAGGTACAGAACAACATTCAAACTCAGATCCTGACCCAGACCCAAACTCAAAGATACACAGAAACGCTTCCTCAAGTGCAATACTTCACCAACACAGTGACCACCCACGTACCCATCTACCGCACGGTGACTGCACAGCCTGCGCCCTCTTCTGCACAGCCCCTGCAGACTTTCACTCTCACCTCCACTGTATTTCCTTCATGTGGGGGCGGTCAACAAGCGCAGGGATATGTTCTCAAATGATCTCTGTCATGATCTAAGTCCTGAATTGCTTTTAAAAGCAACTTGTATACGCCTGACACGTGCATGAATGTAATTTAAAGCTGTTATTTAGAGAGTTTGGCCTTGTAGGAAAAAAGTTAAGGAAGAAGACTCACGTAGTGACTGACACTGAATTTTGTTTTTGTTAAATTTTTTTCGAGTACTTGTTGAATTTTGAAGGCAATAACTGGAGTGATAACTTTTGAAACATTTCGGTGAGAAAGTAAATGCAGTTGTAATAAAGTTATGCAAATTTGAATACTTCCTCTGACCGGAAACTTTTCAGGGAATTAATTTTTTATCTGGTTTTGTACTTTTTCTAAAGTTTTATGAATAATCTTGAAGTTATGAGATATGAGAAAAATACAGTAAATAACTGTTTCCGACCAACGTCAAAAGTTACATGCAACAATCGTTTTCGACCAGTTAGAGTGTTATTCAATTTAAGAAAGAAAATTCTAACAATGACCTCGTGTACGAAAAATTTAGGATGTTCAAATAGTATTTTTGAGCAATAATGTAGAGCCTGTGCGCCAATGTATTATTTTGTTATCCTTGCATATAATTTAAACTGTGAAATAAGGAACGTTGCTGTCTTCGTAGTATTTTGTGTCCGTGTTGTAGGGGTAGGCGAGATTAGAAGATCATCGCTGGTAGATGAAATTATATGTCGTAATTATATTGTATCTCGCAGAAACATCTTGTTATTCTAATTGTACTAGAATAAACCATTGGCGAGTATTAGTAAAAAGAAGTTTGACAACTTTCATGTATATTCCAATATTTGAAGAAAACTTCTTGGCAACATTCAAAGTTAAAAACCGTAAAGTTAACACTAATATTTGTTAGTGGGCGCTGAACAAAAGATATTTAACGAAAATTTTGATTGGGTCGTGACACCGTAAATCTTTATTTATGGCTCATCATATGTTCTCCATTTTCATAGTAATTATGGCTGAGGAATTAGTGCCTGTCAGTCGACTTCATTTTCATTGTTGAATTTTGCCCCTATTCAAAGTCTTGTAGATTACAAATTTGAAATTTTCTTTTACTGTTACATTTCTTTCCACTAATATTCGTTTCTGTCATCACTTGCTTCTCTCTGAAATAACGGGACACAATACTGTTGCTTCAGAATTATGATCACAGTACGAATAACTGTTACGAGTGTGTATTATGAAGTATGTATTTACTCGTATGTCTTTATTCAGGGCCTCATCGATCTAATTAGTCTACTTGCCTTTCTCTAAATGGCTTTGCGTCAGTTGGTGAAAAAACTAGGGGTGTATTGCCTACCATATATTCATTACATATGCAGTATATATACTCGTATTTTCTTGGCTAGTGTAAAGGTAATTGTTTAGAAACTTCAAGCAATAGAATTTTAATGAAATAAAATCATTTTTGTTGGTCTTGTGTCATTTTTTATTAGCTGGTTAGCTATACAATCTGTGCGTGCATTCTGTAGTTTGATCAATGTGTACATACGTAAATAATGCATCAAATTTGTACAATTTGTTTACCACAAAGAATATTGGCATAGGATTTATTTTTGTTAAAGGTATTACGAATAAACATGTTTGATATAGGGTCAAATAGAACAATGGCAGAACGTTCCTTGGACTCGACCGTACGTGTTGGATATTTGTCATTATAAAGTTTTAATTTGAGATGCTGTCATTAAGAATGAGTTCACTCAACAATGTATGCGGTTATATTTTAATTTACTTGCATGAGAAAAATATTGTCCATAGTAAGCAATTAAATTAGGTAATTTTAGAGTGAGGCTGGTGTATTCATCTCTGTGAGTGTATTTTGGATGTTTATCAGCTTTTATTACTTGAATTACAAGATAGTATCCTCGTATGTGTGCGTAGTGGTCGGTGCTGCAAGTTTTCAAAACGTGGAAAGTTACTCATTAATGGTAAATGTGCTCGTAATCCGATTGCACGTATAAATCAATGTTAAACCCCTTCATTATGCATTTCTCTAACAAAATAATTGAGGTATTTGATCTATTTTATGGTTTTAATATACGCCATGTACAATATAAATTATTATTATGGTAACAGTGTACGCTTTTTATCAAGGTGTGTAGGTTGTATCACTAATTAAGTATATCTACGTATCAATTGCTTGGGTTACAGCCTACCAAATATGAATTTTAAAAAAATCTATCTAACCTGGGATTCACACGTTTATTCCATTAATATTCAATTTTTATTTTCATAAGAACATATAAACTTTTAAAATGCTCCAATGATAAATCGGGTTGTACTGTATTGAATTTCCGTTCTCAGATACTATTTAATTTTTTTATATAGTGATCATTACATCACAGTCTAAGGTGTAAAATTTTACGAGTACGTTTGTTAGAAATAAAAGATGTTTAATTATTCATGCACGTTGGTTTAAAGTTTAAATTTGAGCAAAAGTGTTTACACAATCCGTTTTCCGCTGATAATAGTCCATGTATATCAGTCGGACTGCCGGAACCTCTGATAGGAGTGTTGTAACTATGGCAAATGTTTTTCTGTTCTCTATATTTGTGTGATGACTAGGGCTATAATTGATAGTTTATTATGGGATCGCGCGTTAGGTGAGTATTCTGAGTTTGTGGAATAATATATTTCTCTACAAAATGATGTAAATTGTTCCACTTGAGCTAGCTTAATTGATGCAAACTTGGATGTACAGAACACCTTGGTCTTAAACTTGTGATTAACCTGGCGTCAGGTTTTGGTCAATTATATATATGCTGTATTCTCACACAAATATTTATTTTTAATTTTTTGGATGAAATGACCCAGAGTAACTTTTGAGAAATTATCTTAAAAGATTCTTGTACACAAGCAAACAACTGTGGGATGTCACTGTGATGTATGTGAGTGTTTTAGAGGAAATGAAAGACCATAACAAAGGCTCAGGCTGCCAAACATGGGAGATAGCTTAATTATGCTCCAAAAAAAATTTAAACAGCCCAAAAATAATTTTGTCTTGTATTTTTACATTGGATTATACATTGTGCCTTCCTCAGGAGCATTGGAATATTTTATCATTTCTAGCTACAATTTGTGATTTCAAAAGTGCTGCATAGAGGCTTTATTAATATTTTGGCTTAAAATTGCTTGTGAACAAATAAGTAACCAATATTTTTTCAGCTAATGCAGATTTTTAAAGTTAAATCTAGTAACTATGTGGTTGTTCAATGTGTATCAGGTTTGCTTTAATGACTGATAAAGCTTTATATGTAATTGATGGTAATTTAGGAAACTATCGAATGCTCATAATACTTCTGCTATACTTTTATTATTGATTAGTGTCATGTAATTGACAGTATTTTGAGTATATAGGATACATACTAATTTGTATTAAATGCTCCTAATTTGAGCTGATTCTTTCTCTTGAGGTAACTAATTAATCTTAATCAACACAGGTGTTCAATTTCCATACAATTGGTTAGAAGTGCAATTGATTTTTTATTTTCCTTTTAATTAGAGCATAGCTTAACTTCATCATTTTTCTTAATGCACTTTGAAACTGTGTTATGCAGACTGGAGACTTTAATTGAATGTTAATGAAGGTTATTTCTCTCTTGTTGTCTCATAATGTATCAAATCCAGTAGACCTCCCGCCACTAATCGGGTTACAATAAACTTTTAAGAACTAATTTTCTTGCAGGGTATGACTGCTCTCAGCACACAACCATATTTGTACTGGTAACTCCTTTCCTCAAATTTCAAGTACCCATGTACAGATGCACTATGTTGTTCATAGTCAACTGCAGTGTGATCTCTGTTTGGCAGTGTACTATGTATTTCATGTTTTTCAAGTGTAATATTTTGGCCTTCATTATGGATTACAAAATTTACAATCTTCACAATGTTAGAAGAACAAAAAGACAATAATATTGGCTGACATGTCAAAAGGAGTAATTGTAAAAGTTATAGTGACAACATTTTTCTTCTGAAGAGCCACACACTGTGCAGCACAGCCACACACTGTTCACTGACCAATCATACTATTGACCTTATTGGAGCCAGTAAAACTAGATTGTTCTTGGAGTTCTATCACTGTTCAGTGCAGTGCTAGGTTAATACACACCTTAGGCTTGGTTTCACTTCACATTTTTTGAAGAGGACTTTAGGGTTTATTTAGACAGTATAAGGCTAACAATAGTCTTGTGTATTAGAGGAAGTTAAAAGATTTTTATTCATATAAATGAATAAAAAGCTGATAGCTGGATAATTTGTAAAAAAGCAGTCGCATTGTGATTTGGTGAAGAAACAAATTTCAAGTTTCCAGATAAAGAATTTAAAGCAAATAGCTAGTAATTTGAAAAAACCCTTCATTATGATGTAGAATTCATAGTGTGCTATAGTATAGGAAGGTTACCAGTTCAGACAATAGTGTTGCAAAGGCCTACTATTTGCCAGCTTTAGAACCTTGGAAATATGCTGAAAAATATATTGAATATGGAACAAATATCTATTCATACTTTTAGTGACTGGAACAGATGAAGATATTCATTGTATATCAGTACATGTATTTTGATGGTTAAAATAATTTGAGTTACCCTCATTTTGTGTTTTGACTAGAGTTTAGGAACAAATCAAATGCATAACCTTGGGGTGTGCAGAACATGCTGGAAAAGGCTTATTTATTTTCAGGTTTATTCTCTAGATTTAAATTTTTTATTTATTCATTACACTTTTGTTAACCAGAGAAGAATGTAAGATTACAATATTGTCTGGCCACAATAACAATTTTTTATTATGTGTGGCAGTCAAGTAACTTTTGTGGAAAGTGTGCTACATGTGTACTGTCTATAAACTTGTTAGAACAAGACTGTTACAATATCAACAGGAATTGCATAAATCAAGGCTTTTATATATCATTGTAACTATTCTAAGTGAGTACACTTAATCAGTCTTAGAGTAACTTCGTGTATTTTTTGTTTAAGAAAGCTAAAGGACTTCAGTGAAGTGAGCAACATATTTGACTTTGAAAATTTACTTTGAATTACATGGACTGTACTCTAATATAATAAAATATTCAATGTGCAAAAATTATTTAAAATCATTTCTATAGAAATAGAAAATTCTCAACTTTATGAAGAGTTGCACATTGGTTTTTATGATAATAGAGTTTCTGGTACTGATTACTTTTTCATTAGTTATTTAATGAACACAATAAGCTCCAGTTATCTGGATTTGAAATACATATTTATGTTTACAGGTTCAGCTGAAAGAAGTACCTGCAAGATAAATTTAAATTAATCAGTTCAAGAAAAAGAAGTTTTATTATTTACAGTTCTGATAGTATTCACATTTTTCATGGCTTTGCTTTAAAAATTGAGAAAATTAGTAGTCTGTGGTAACCAATTATATTTAATTTTATTTAAATTTTTCTTTGTGGTCAACTCATCATACTTCTAGGTGTGTTAACATGGTCAATTATTATCCTCAGGTAATAAATGTTTAACTGCTTTGGTTGAAAAGAATGAGCAATTAGTGTTCAGTTCAGTAGTATAGCATAACATTCTTGTCTCTCTTGTAATTCTAAAACTAATTTTGAGTTTGTTAAACATTTCTGTTGAACTTTTCATAGGAGTTATTAGAGTGGCAAAAATATTGAAGCTCACCTTCATGCTTATTCTTTCAATAATATTTGATAAACTGATTTTAAGTTGTGCGGCAGATCCACTCCTAACACCTTGTTGGAGTGCTGGTGTGAGGTGGTGGCTGGGCAGGGGCCTGACCAGCCCCCCTGGATCATCCACAAGTTCCCCAGCACCTTTGATGACCAGCAGAAACTCAACAGCATTCCGCAGTTTGTCTTCCCCTGCAAGATAGAAACGTGAGCACTTCCTTCTTGTTTATCTCGCTAGTTATATTTTTGTATGATAATGCTCAGCAGGTTGTAATTCTTTGAATGTGATCAATGTTCAGCCATTACTGTTTTTTTTACTTAGAGAAAACCTATGCATGTATTTGTATGGATTTTATTTAATTAAATATATTAAGCTTGTCTGTGTGAGTGAATTTTTGCTGATATATTCATGTTTTAAATTTTTTGTTTAAGTGGATTAGTATTTAGTTACTTTTAGTACTCATGTGCATAGGAGACATAGTTACTTCCTATTATTTTTAGTGATTGTGAGCTAAATACTTCCATTTGTGCTGATAGTTGAGACCAGGAGAGTTTCAGAGGAAATTTTGACAAACTCTTGATTCTTGAATAAAAAGTAATATTTATTATTATTTTTGTCTACATTGTTTGTGCAGAATAAGCATTGATGGTCTAATAATTTTCTTCCAATTATAGTTTATTTTTTGAATTTGGTAGTACTAAATGTTTCATTTTATTTGTTCTTAATTTTCGTTGTTAGAAATTTAGAATAATTCTAGTGTCATCTTGCAATTAATTTTAAATGCTAAATGATGTTGCTGTACTTGCTGGCAGAGCAGGAGGATTTTCAAGTATGGGCCTTACATATAGGAATTTGTATATTTTTCTTACTGGTTTGAGCTCAAATGCATCACAATTAATGGTCATAACCATAACATTCATGGTTTGATTCTACTTGATAATCACCACAGTAGTTGTACCATGCCCTTTTTGTAAGGGAAAAATTTCCACTGCTTGAAATGCCCAGGATTTAAGTGTGTCTAGACAATGCTTAATCTTGCAGGAATGTTGTGCTCAATTTCTCATTTGTGCTCACTGCACTGGACTCTACATTTACCTTCGGGTTCTGTCGCCACTCTCCTAATGCCGAGTCCGCTCTGGTGGTTCTCTCCCACTTGCCGTGGGATAGCACATTTTACAAGTGAGTTCTCTGCATGAGTGTGCACTGCAATATAACAATGGGAAGAAATAAGCCTGCACCCCATGTAGTGTCAGATTGTTTCACTGGACTTCTTATTTGTGTGGGATCTTAATATCAAAATTGTTCACCTGTCTATTTGCGTACACAAGGCAAAAGTTAAAAGACGTCTGTTGAATTTTCATCCTGAATACAATCAGCAAGCAAGAGAGTTAGACTTTTTTATATAATTAGAACTGGTGGAAATTAATGCAGGGTTAATGTTTTTTAGGTGTTTTACATTTTATCCTGGGACAAGATTTTAATGAGTGTGACTTGTCTCTGTTGATGATTTTATATATGAGTGCATAACTTAAACAAATGCAGTTGTCTTCTGAGGTTTAACTGTTGGTTACAAACCGCATCGGCAATAAACGCGTATTGCGATCTTGTATTTTTTAATAAACATCAGCTTAGCAAGGCTAAGTCAAATTCCCGTACGTACGGGGCTGATGCTAATAATGATGTGTGCTCACCTAACTCACGCCACTAAGATATTTTGTTATTTCAATGTACAGTATATGTGTGAACACCATCCTAAACTTCGTTCACATCCTCGAGAATAACTGTTTCAGTTGTAAGGCTTACTCTGTTTTTGCTACCATTACTACAGGTCTGCATGATCTAAATTGAAATCGTGTCTCTTTTCTCCCGTCAGGATCCTGAACTTGTGTAGTGAGCTGCAGAGTTCTGATAGTCCAGGAGATGTGTGGTCCTTTCTGCAAACTCTGTACACCGCGCCTGTGCCTGACCCTGGCTCTGACCTCACCCTCACCTACCCTCCTGCTAATAAGGTTCTTCTAATTTACCTCCCTCTTCATTTAATTGAGCTAATACTAAACGAAAGAAAATTCTGTCCCTCATGTTCAGGCAGCTGTTCTCCGGGATTGCCCTCATTTTTGGTGGAGGGAAATGCTTTAAGAAGTTGAGAGAAGGAAGTACAACAGATACAAAGGAAATAAGTGTGCATTCATCAACGATAATGGCAGAGCATCACTTCTATAGACCCATAAATTATACGTAACTAACGCTACTTTAGTTTCACCACGTTTGTGGATCAACGTTCCTAACTCGTGATATTTTACTGAAATTTTGAAAGCTTACTGGGCCTCTGACTAACTTAATGACAAATGAGAGCTTATGTTTGTAAATTTGAAAAATAAATCTCCACACATTTTTAGGAATGGAATCCGGATTTTGATTTACCATCCTGCATTTAGTAATTGTCACTTGTCAACATTCCCATATATGTAAATAAATACATACATATACCGTATCTTCTCCTGTACTGTCCGTTATTTATTTTTCAGACTATTTTTACTTTTCAGAGTATTTTTCATTTTTCAGAGTATTTTTCATTTTTCAGAGTATTTTTCATTTTTCAGAGAATTTGTATTTTTCAGAGAATTTGTATTTTTCAGAGAATTTGTATTTTTCAGAGAATTTGTATTTTTCAGAGGATTTGTATTTTTCAGAGGATTTGTATTTTTCAGAGGATTTTTATTTTTCAGATGATTTTTATTTTTCAGAGAATTTTCGTATATTGAATGTAATTTTGCACCCCACTCGCTTGTGTACACTGACGCTGGTGATGATAAATAAGGGAACCAAGATATAAACTGGTGTTATTCATGTTATTGGTATTGATCTCATTTCCAAGTTCACGAATACATGTTTAATTCTATCCCCATGGGGAGCAAAACTGCATCTACACGTCAGTAATTCACTTGATATAAACTTTGTTGTGTTGCAGATGTTCGTGACGAGGTGCCCCAATCATCTGACTCTCCCCAGCCTGCCTGACAATGTGAGCAACTGCCATTGGTCTCATTTGTATGCATTGGAATAGAAATGCATACAAAAATGTCATGTTTGCTTAGTGTTACTTCTATGCAGGGTTTCCTCACCGTGGTACTGGTTTGCAAACTGTCTTCAGTAGCACTGGAGGTGTAAACATGTCGTCAGTTGTTTTGAAATTTCTCAAGTATTATATTCGTTCTTCTTTCTGTTTAAAGACCCTGATAAGCTTGTTCAGAAACTTCGGTTTGCATTTAATTATTTTAACTTCTATTTTCTCTTTCAAGATCATCGTTCTAAATTCAAAGTACCCTCATCAGCCAGATGCACCCCGGTCACACTGTATGTTACCCTTGTATTGCACTGTTCGATACGAATATTATACATTTCATAGATTGTATATAGCACTAGTTGATAAGATAATATGTATATCACTGGTCACGAACCTTACATAACATTTACACGTACATACAGCACTAATTAATCAAAATAACAAACATTGTAAAGCACTCGTCTCGAAGCCTAAAACTGTCATGTAACTGTCGGTATTTGCATGGCAGCGCAACCTGCTGGAATACATCAATGCTGTGAGCCCTGAGACGATGATGGTGGTGTTCGCGAGCCTGCTGTTCGAGAGACGTATCATGATCTCCTCGAAGCACCTGCACCGCGTGTCCGCCTGCGTACAGGCTGCCAATGCCCTCCTCTATCCCATGAGCTGGCAGCACATTTACATACCCATCCTGCCTGAGCCTCTCATCGACTACCTGCTCGCCCCCATGCCCTTCTTAATCGGCGTGCCGGACGTGCTCATGCAGGTCAGATGCGCAGTAAACTGGCTGGTCCAGGTGGTATGTGTCATACACAGTGTGTCGAAGTAGTGCCTAAGTGTATTGAATAGGTGTACCAATGAAGTGGTGTATTTTCATGCTCGCGATGTTCAGCGACGAAAATCGGCATTCTAAATTACTTTAACGCTATTTCGTTCTGTATTTGTATTGATGCAACATCAGGAGGGAGAGGACGGTATACTGGAACTGTAAGACTGAACAACAAGAGCACTGAGTTAGTTGAGTTTCCATTAAAAATTACAATGAAGAGCACTGGAGACCGAAATAAATCCTTGTGTACAGGTAAATATGACACCGCCCAAACAAGGGGCCCAAGCTCACAGTTCTTCTCGTTAATTGACAAAATTTAACAATATTATTTAATGAGTAGACTAGCAAGAGGTACCTAGTCTTAAAATTTGTGTCCACCTTCAGGGCAGAGTTCTAAAAGTGTAGTAGGCTAGGTCTATGTAAATGCTCCCTGGCTTTATTTACTCACAATGTTCGTTGTCCTCTTTCGCAAAGTTATCACTCTCGGATGAGGAATTTTGGTTTCTCATCTTGTTTCTATTTCGTGTCCTTCTTTGTATTTTTAAAAACTTTGCATTGGGAAAACATAACTGCCGTTTGTGGTATTTTCAACCAGTATATTTCTAACACTCAAGGATCTTAACAATAAGGCATTTTTAAAATCCAATTTTGTAAATTTTATGTATAAAATTTTTTGCAGTATCCACTTTTTCTATTTTATTTTGTCGCCAGAAAGTGCCCTTGGACGAGATCCGTGACGTAGTGTATCTGAACGCAGACACGAACGAGATCACAACGCCGTTCAGCGACTTGGCTGAGCTGCCTAACGAAGTGCACTCAGAGCTGCGGCGCAGACTCAGCGAACCGAATCAAGGCATGGGGGACAGCGTGCCCAGGGCTTTCCTTAAGGCACTCGTCATGCTCATTGGTAAACATCCGCTGATGTTTACATTTCTTCTTTATCGTTAGAATTTTTGTTGTGGCTGTGGTGGTTAAACTAGGAAAATAATACTAATGTTGTGGGTTTTTTTGTGTGATCCAATGTCTCGCTTTGGATTTCTGCCGTACTTGGAGCTTCCATCGTCAAATTGTGTTATTATAATTATTGGTGAAATGTATCACTGTTTTTCCAACTAGTTGCTTTGTTAGCGTTTATTTCACTACTTGTGAACTGGTCTTCGATTTATTCATTGGCAAAATTTTTACATTTTGAGATGGTGAAATCTCGGCAAAATTTTTAGTCTTTGGTTATATTCATATTGAATTTTAGATGGAAGGAATTCTTAAATACGATTGAATTTTATCTTGATCTAAGATAAATATCTGTTTAAATGCTACAATTGAATACATTTAGATTGTGCTACAGTTTTTATTGTGGACTTGCTAATAATAAATCTTGTTAATTCCACACTCATACTAACTTTGAAAAATTGTTGTTCGAATGCATATATTTTTCTTGCAGTTTGGGATTAGTTGAAAGTTGTATGAAGATAATTAACTCAATTTGGTAGCATGATTTATATTATCTGTTGTGCGAAAAGATCCTTCAAGTCTTGGAGTTTTCCAGTGATTTAACCGAATTAGCAACATCTGCATATTCAGAACAGAATTCGTCCTTGCTTTCCTTATCAACAAAGTAACATCGGAAAATCTTTGGTGATAACAATTAGTGCTTCTGAGTAGTGGATAGGAAGGCCGCTATCCTGTTCAAATAAACTTTACAAATAATTTTAGATTTGATAGAATTTAGTATTACGTTTGTTGCGACATCTTTCAGCCATGGTTAACCTGTTAACGGTCGCCGCTCACTCCCGCTGCGCCATCCACAGCGTCACCGGTCTGGCACCGGTGTCCCTTCCTGGCGGCGCCAGGACACCGGTGCCGACTGCGACTGATTGCATGCCCGTAGAGCACTAAATTTCATACATTTGTTGTGAATACATTTCCTATATAATTACATGGACATACATAGTTAGATATTTATTGATATAGTTCATGAACAAAAAGGTTATTTCTGAATTGAAATGTACATACCTACGGTTGAGTGTGCCACAAACGAAAACAAGGTGAAATACAAAGTCCCACGCTGCATTCAGGACACCAGACACTTGTAACTTTAAGTTTCTTTTGCTTTTGGCAATAAGTACAGTTTCTTTGTGCGTGAGCTCTATTCTTTGTTGCAGGACAATAATCCGGGAAATGTCT
>VCRD01004653.1:19625-30862 GCA_006783055.1 Trinorchestia longiramus
CTCAGAGAAGTAAGAGTAGTGGAGATGCTGATTGTGGAGCAAGTGGTGGTGAAAAAGGAAGTGGAGACACTCAAAGCCTCAAAAATGAAATGAACCAGAGTGGAGCTGTTGCTGCTGCTACTGCTGCTCAAGAAGGGGGAAGGATGACGTGCTGGTTCGACGAGGATGCCTCTTTAGACTTGGAGGTTACGCGAGTAGCGAGTTTTTGTTTTGCTTCATTCCTTGGGTTTGATTTTATGATTTATAATTATTGCCTGTGTGGAAATATGGTAATTTTGTATGCTTTTCAGACCAGTGAGTTTCACCTTGACTTATCTATTGGTGTTTTCTATTTGGTGTTGGAAATTTTAAGGTAATTTTTGGTGTGCTTTAAGATCGTCTTAGATTTGGAACGTTTCGTCTGTTTTGGGTATCTTACGAATCAAGGGAAAAGGCTTTACTCAGATTCGGTGAGACAGATGAGCGCTTGTTTCTTTTTATAATTTCATTCCTTTTGGTGTTTTATGAAAAATGTCAGTGTGGTGTCTGTAATGTTGGGTTTGGATCACTGGGTAATCTGGAAGTTTGTCCTGAGAGTGACACGGTGGAAAGTCTTTACGAGCAAGTGGTGTAAACTGCGGGCGTCGGACTGTACACGGGCACATCTGGTATCTTCATCGAGTGATTTTATGCCCGTTTTATACGAAATGCTTTGGTTTTGACAGTAATTTATGACATTGATAAAAAACAGAACTCGAGGAAAATTCACGTATGTGGGCTAACAGTTGCCTGGATAACGTTTGATCACAATGCTCTATGAAGTCGCTAGTAGTCGTCTGCAATATACTAAGCAGTAACCTCAAAACGTAGGCAATCATGTATCGGAGTAAACTCGGCAAACCAGTTGATTATCTCTGTCTCATCGACTGCTTAGTTATGGAAAAAATTTAGTGCCCAGGGCCTAGATTCTCAGCCGTTCAAAGCAATTCGTTCATCTTTTTTTAACAGCTTTTTATGCTCAACAATTCGCTGAGAGAACGAGGGCTGAAGGAGTTTCCAGGGGATGTGGCTAAAAAAGGGCTGAGTAACCGTCCTGCGTAGGGATAAATAATTTCGAGCTTTCATTTACGTAGAGAATCCTCCGAGGATCAATACTTCACTACATGTAATAGGTTGATAGTTCTCTTGACATCATCCTGGTTTACAGCTTGTACTTGTCTAAAGAAATAAGTCCTGTCATCTTTTTCCGTATTTATTGTTGAGCTATGGTTTGCTGTTGCATGCGACAGTTTCCAGTAAAACGAAGTATACTCGTTCCTCTGAATAAAGTTCTTGCGGAAAAAACACAATGAGCTGATGTACTGGTGCCATACTGCTTCTGATTATACTTCGCTCTGCTCTGACCACGGTTTCTTACCTCGAGTGTACGTGGGTTTTACGTGTTATGTCTCTGTGTGTACAGTGTTTGAAACACGTGTTTCGCGTGTCACTCGTCTTCAGGGGCTTTGGTATTAGTTTACTGCTGCTAGTTGAGATTGAATGAAGCTAATCTGTATGGTTGTCTCCCCCATGCTGCCTGCAGACCAACCCTGCCGTCAAGTCTGCCGTCAAAAGTGTGAGTATTTCAAGTTTTTATATGGCACTTTGAGTGTGTTTATCATCGTTCAGTGGTTACGTTAGTGTTAAATTAGTTAACTTTTTGCTTGTATGAAAGCTGGTTCGGTTCGGACCAGTGTCTGTCTTCATCAGCTGACAGCAAACACTGCTCGAACATCAGGTGTTCTCTGCAGCTGTGAGACTTGTTTATCACATCAGATACTTCAGCTCAGCATTTGGAAAACGGTCACCTCGACATCCAATCGTTTATGATGCAAATATTCATATTTTCAATTGCAAGAGGGAATTAATTTATGTATTAAAAATTAGCTCATTCTCCATCAAATACTACTATGAAAAATTTTCCCAATATAAAACGATCATTCTTGCCATCTGGAAATCGAGCAGCCATCCAATTCGGAGTTTTGAGTCCATCAGTATGTTGTGGAAAGAATGAATTTCGTCAGGCTGTTGTGTTGAGGTGCCTTTTCCGAACGAGCGTGTTTATGTGTAGTAATCAATGCTGCTTGTATGCTTCTACTTTTTCTTAAACTGGGAAGTGGATTTTCGCCTTCAACTGTGTTAATTGATCTGGACCTTCGTTTTTATTTGGTTATTTCAAATTTCTGTGTTATGTCTTTTATGATGTGTTGGAAGGTGTTCGCGTGTTTTCATGTATTTTTCTGATTTAATTTTATGCACAAGTATAAATACTTGTTGAAACGTGTACACGCTTCATTTTCGCTAAGTGTTTTTTCAAACGCCAGTGGTTTTGCTTTTACTTAATGTATTTTTTCCTGTGTTTCGTAGCATAATGTACTTCTCAGAAGGAGGAAAGGAAATTTTTGAGAAATGATTGTAATGCTGTAACAATCTCAGTTACAAAATTCAGAAAAATGTGCAAATTATGATCTATTCACTATTTCCTTTCTCACAATTTTAGATGTGATCTTACTTAGGGTATGACATGCTTCATGTTCTCTCCGTGTCAGCGCTTTGTGTGCATTTGGACATTAACTCAAGTTGTGTAAGTCTGTTGTGGGTCAGATTGTATGATTAGAAAGACCATATTTACACCTTTTGTGTAAAACGTTGACTACTACTTATGTATCGTCTTAGAAAACTCCATTGCAGTTCTTGTTTTTATTACTTCCGGCGAATATTGTATGAAAATAGAAAAATAAATTAATCTTCAATCAAATTATTGGCTTGCCCTCGTTCAGGAAATAACAAAATAAAAAGAATTGTTTTGTAGATTTAATTAGCCATCAACTTCATTATTAAGTAGATTGATTATCGTGTTGTTATTCATATAACTGATATTCGAAGATTTTGATACAAAAAAAATCTGTTTTCATTGCATGAACTGACGAGATGCTGGTGGTGTGTGTGTGGACAGGTGAGCAAGAGCAGCAAGCAGGTGCGGGAACGTGGTGCTGAGAAGTATAAGGAGTTCAGGGGCAAAATGAAGCTGCCCTCTACCCGATCTCCTGAACACGTCCCATGGGCTCCCCATGGTCAGTGTTTGCTTTGGGTTCTGTTCTCATGGTCAGTGTTTGCTTTGGGTTCTGTTATCATGGTCAGTGCTTGCTTTGGGTTCTGTTCTCATGGTCAGTGCTTGATGGTGGTAGTCGGTACTAGTAGTAAAGATATGAAGGAGAGTTTGGCACAGGATGTGCATCAATATAGGGGTGAAACGGAAAGGGATACTTGGAGGGGAATAGAAATGATTGCATTGCGCACATGTTTTGAGTAGGTTAGTGTCTGCTTGCTTTAGATTCTGTTCGTACTCGAGGTATGGTCGTATCAGTGTTACGATTCGATACCTCGTCATGCGTGCTTGGTCCGCACGTTCTGAATTTTTCACTTCTAACCTCTGCTAAGGAGTCAATGCCGTGTCATCTTGATTATGTTCCTGTTGACTACATTTATTATAAGAACATTCGAGTAGGATTAGCTGTTGCGTTCGCTGCTAATGTATTTACTCTTTATTTTACCTATCTTTTTTCACTAATTCTTTGTTAAATGCAGCACCGTTCAGGATGTTCTGAAAGCGTTTTGTGTGTCTGGGTCTGTTGGCAGAGACTAATGAGAGTGCTGGGAGACTAAGTTCTCTTGTGGGCTAAATATCCTTTTTTATCCTCCGACCCTCCCTCTACAGAGTCGGATGCTTTGCCTACGAATGTCTTAAAGTTGTGCTCTTAGGAGTATTCAAACTTGAAAAGGCCTTGTACAATGGTAATAAATAATCTATTTAATAATTTTTGAATACTGGAAAATCTCTTATGAAGCTTGGATTTATTTCATTTTCTTGGACTAAATTTTTCGTCTCACATGTTTTATAAGTACTTGAGTATGTTGCAGCATGTCTTTCGAATACATTTTCATTTCTTATAACTTTTCTGTATTACGCAGATCCTGATGATCGGTCTCCTCCCCCTTCTCCTCCATCCCGCCTACCTACCAACCGCCCCAACATGGAAGTGATAGCCAAGGTCTCCTATAAACGGCCGCTGCCCAACCACGTCAACAGAAGGTAGAGACATATCCCTCTTAAAGACCTTGTTCTGAGGGCACGGGCTGTGGCAGGCCTGCTTTTTAGGACATAGCTTCAGCTATGCAAATAATTCTCTCCTGTTTAAACCGTCAGCAAAAGCACGATTTGGCACCATCATTTGGCTTATCGCTCCTCAAAATCAGATGTTTGTTATCGTATCTCAGTCAGACGGTATCTAAATAACTCATTTTCCTTTATTATAAGTGTAACGTGTGGTTTTTTCTTTCATAACTTTTGCTCTTAGCAAGTTGAATTCACGAGTCTTGCCTTCAATGAAGAAACAAAACGAGGAATTTGTACCATGGGCCTCAGGCGGCAGCTTGGCGCGTTCGTCCTGTTAAGGACTGCTGCAACCCAACACGATGATTTCGTTAAATTTGTCTCGAAAATTTTCGAAAGATGTTATTCAAACACCTGAAGTAATCCTGAATTATTGTAATAAGAAAAAATATAGGTTATTTGTCATTCGTGGTACTGCATGAGCATTTCAATATAACATATGGAATGTATCTTTCTTGAAGTTCTGTGCCAAAAACTCAGCTGAAAATGAAATTATTTATCAATGTTGAGGAAGAAATTAGTCTGGAATACGATAAGACAAAGGAACAGGATCAAACATGTTTCTGCGAACTGAATGAAAGTTTCACATGTCGCCGGGAAGTAGTGAGCAGAGAAGGAAGGTCCTCATTCTCCTTACCCAGACGCAATTGGTATTCTTGGTATTCTTTTAAATTTGATGATTGTATGAACTAATACGTAATTTCGTATGAACATTTGAAAAGTTTTCCCTCTTTCTCGTGCAGCGAGGGAGTCCCTGCCAGCGCGTCAGCCTCCTCATTCCGCTCCCCTGACTCCCCCGGCCACACTCCCGCTCCCCACACCATTGACCTCATGGGTGAGTGTCCCTGGGAACTCCTTGCTCTTCTTTGCATTCTTTTCCTCCTGATCACATTCATGTCTTCCCTTTCTATGACCACTTTCCTAGTATTTAAGTGTCCATAAAGTTTATTTTCAATTTAATAAATTTATTACAAAAGCGAATGAAAAAAAGTGTGAAAATTATTGCACAACGAGAATTAAATATTGATGTTTTTTGCTACATCTAATGAAGAAAAATGAATTAACCAATGATTCGATTATGGAGGTTTCACAGTTGCGGTGGTCTGATCACCTAATTTTCTCATAGTCTTCGTTCAGTTCCCCTGACGCGTGAAAAGTTACTTTTTCACCAAAACGAACTCGTTTGAGGAATATTCCATTTTCACAAACTTCTTCCAGCATGTTAACTGCAAACTTTTTTGTCTTGGCTCATCATTTGGCTCGAGTGCCTGTAAGAGTTGTACTTTGAGAACGTGTAATCGCAGCTTCTTGTGTAGGACATAGTGCACTGTTGAATGTGATAACTGTAACTGTCTGGCAGCAGCACGGATAGACTTGGTGAGAGAACGAGTAAAAGTTTGTTATACACAAGCTATGCTCGCCTCAGATGTTCTTGGTCGCCCAGTCCTGCCTTCATCCAACACTAGCATTCTCCATTAATTTTTTGTGACATGCACGAAATAACGAATGCGATGGTGTATATCTTCCATACTTAGGTCTGTAGTTTTGTTATGTGTTTATTAGATTTTTTTAATAAACTATGAGTGTTGTGCCTCCCCCTATTTTTAAGGGGCTCAATCATTGAACATATAAACTCATTTTTCAGAGGTTCATTGAACCCATGAATCTATTGAACCTATTTTTTTGGGCTTCATTCATTCTCTACCTTTTTTATCAACAAAATGCCTGAAACACACCAATGCAATGTGATTAAAAACTTTGATAACCATTGAGTACAGAAAAACAAATCTGATGAAGAATAGCTGTTTGAACATCGTCGACAGTTTACTTTTTTAACTCGGGTGCTTCTATTGTTATGTTGCCGTGACAGTTGTTAACTCAATATATTTTCCGTAATTATTAATGTATATTTTTTTATTTTATGTTGTTCCATTTCTGCATCGTTTGTTTCAAACTGTAGTCTCCCTTGTATTCAATCGTGTTCTGTTCCACTTCGCATTATACATACTGTAACTAATTGAGGTATCATATTGACCCGTAAGGAAAATATCCCTCAGCTCTATTGTGTTGACATTATGTTCTTACATTTGACGTGGAAACCCGTACCTCCGAGTGTTTACTGCTTGTGATTATGCGTTGTGTGCATGTGAAGTCGGCAGTTCTTTATTCACAGCTCGCAGGTACGTTCTACATACAAAAAGGTAAACCTGTCAGGTATGCCTGTGCACAATTTTGACGTACATCTAGACCGTGGTGGCAGTTTAACCACAGAATTTAAAACTCTCTCTCCCACTGCAGGTGAACTAGAGCAGGAACTCTTCAGTCGGCTGTCTGAGCCTAACTCCTTCTCGGGGCGGTCGTCCCTCACTACGCCATTCACCTCCGCCAACCAGCAACCGACCACTGGCAGACCTGCTGTTAACGGCAATCGGCGGCGAAGTTTATCCCGGCCCACCACTCTACCACCGCCCGTGCCCACGTCCATCCCCCCACCCACCCCTGCCTCCAGGTGGGTGCCGCAGCACTGTCCAAAGTTCCTCGTAAAGTAGCTACGTTTCTTACCTCCTTACTTGTGTGTTAGTCTTCTCGTGGATATATGTTAGAAGATCCTATTCAGAATTACATATTACATTTCTAGGATTCTAAGAGTCATATAAAGTTGTCGCATTTTAAAAAACTTTGTAAACAATTTGCCCAGAGAACATCTAGAAACTGCAATACTATTTTGTTATTAGATGACGTATGAATAATTTTAACTCCTGCGCCCCAAATTGTGAACGTCGAGAATTATTATCTTAGTATATACTTAAATTATTTTTCGATCTTGAACTACTTCTTAATAATTAATAATTTGAGTTATCACAAAATTTTTGTGGAATAGGTCTCATTTAACTATCTGGTCATTCACATGAGTACACTAATCATTTTAAATAGAGTTCATATTTGTATGAGAATTATAGTTGAACTTTGAGAATAACTCGAACTGAAAATACTGTAGTGCATCCCTTACTATATTCCTCGAGAGAATGTAATGCTCGTTGTTTGCTGCAATTTATGTTACTGGTGTGAGACAGGACGTTGACACATGCTCTCAGTTTGAAAGTCATCCGAGATTTGACACGGGTTCTACAGAAGACATGATCCCTTTGAGTGTTTTTTTGTAGGTTTCATTGTAATAATACCCCTAGTACCATTTGAGAGCTATACTCTCGCCCCCCAGTAAATAATACTCATTGTTTGATTGATTAAATCCGACGTGGAGAACTGATGCAGTTCTAGCACTTCAACTCCTCAGTTAGCGTTCTGGGATCTCGTATCATTCGGTCTCCCTAGTAAATATATTAAAAGTAAACGTAAATCCTCCTGCAAATTGTATCCAATTGTCTTTGATGCACATATCCTTTCTTAAGCTCATTTGCTTCCATGAGCAGGTACAGTACTCTTGCCTCTCTCAAGAGAGACGAGTCTACTGGTGCGTGTACCTAACTGAAATGGCTTGTGTGATAGAGGTGCACTTGCGGGTTTGATGCCTTCACTATAGACGGCGTAGTACTTGGGTAGCAATCCCCAAGAATTAACCAAACGGCTCGTTTCTATTGCCATATTCTATTCTTATATTCCACAGACCTCGATGTGGTGGTGTAATGTAATGGGAGGGTCGGTCTCATCGCAGCTCATGAGCTTACTCTGAAGACTGTCTACTTTTCTAAATCATGTATCTACTAGTACAATTTAGAGTACAATCTATTTCCGCTGCTCCTGCAAAGAGCCAAAGTGCGAAGACCTGTCATTATTAGTCATATTAATTACCTTATAGGCTATGGACATGGAATAATTTAGTTTTTACAGTGCAGAATTTGAAAAAGTTACTCCTTGCTTACAGGGCTCACACTACACTGGGAGGTGCCTCCATAGGGCGTGACAGTGAGTCCCCCACAACTCAGGGGCTCTCAGGCACCAAGGTGAGACTCTCGTTCTCTATTCTATTTTGTGTCTTGCGATTTCTTTTAAGTTCGCGGCGATTTGTGAAATTTTACGTTTGTCTATTCGGGATGCGCGCATTTTAAGTGGAAATAATTCATTAATTTATTAAAATATCTCATACGTTTCGTTTGCATTCATTTTCTTTTGTGTAAGGGTACTGAACAGCTTTTAGTTCTTTTTGTGGGAGTGTGTGTCGCTAATTTTCATGGACTCAAATGATCCTGAGTTTACATTTTTGGTTTTTCTTTTTGTGAATATTATTTTCTTTACGTACCCCCACAGTTAATCTGCAAACCAAACACCAATTATATTTGAGAGCGTTTATAATTTGGTGAGGCGTTTGGAATTTTCCAGTTGAACTGCTACAATAATTTTATGAAAGAGATTTTGCATGTAGCCTCTGCAAATACGGAAAACCAAGATTTTTTCGCACAGGCCAGTTGCCTTACATCAGTTCAAGCTCGCTGCTACGCACGAAGTTTTTTTTCATCAATGAGTGTAATATTATCTTGCCTCATTGTTGCCGTGTTTCGTTTTGGGGAACGTGTTGGAGCACTTCTGTTTCCGTTTCAACGCTTTGTTATTGTTGCATGTTTTGGATGTTGTACAAAAATTATTCATCAAAACTTTCATAGTAAAAAAATTATGAAAATTGCACCGCATGATAGTGTACTTCAAATTTTCAGACGCACTCAAATGTGACGTAATGGATAGGCGAAAAGAAATAGCACTTAAGTCTAGTGTATGATTGCTTGAGCGCAAGCGCACTGCTTTGCAATATGATGGAATCTCTTAAGATACTGTGCAACCTACGATTTAACTTCAACTACACCAATGGTCAAATAATGGTAAATGCAGGCACTCACGAATCCCGAATTTAGTCCTGCCACAGTTAACAGTTTGAGTTGAAACATCAATATTGGGTAGCGCAGTGTTGAATATTTATCTCACAATAATCCGAAAGATAAACATTTCGAGCCGTGGCCTGCACCAGTCCTACCCAAGAACATGAAAATAGACGATCCTTCAGCACGATTATGTCACAGGGCATCCTTTTGACGTAGCTGACTTGAAGGTTGGAAAGAAATAACTCCTACCACGCTCTTGCTTTTGGCATGCAGTGTTATTTTATTGAATTTGTTCGGCAAGGTGCTGTGCAAGTGTTCTAGTGTGTCGCAGCGTTGGTGACAAAGCTGTCTTGTATTCTGTTTTTAAAACAAGATAAAGTAAATCTCAATTCTCTGTCTTCCGTACTTATTTTAGTAGCTTGATGTGGTCCATTTGTCAAGTTACATACTTTACAGCTCGTGGCGCGCAGGCTTTGTCTTCCCAAAGTATGTTGGCCTTTAGTGCATATTTGGTATGATGCTTTTAGTTGATAGGTGTTAAGTATATCAGTTTTAGTAGATATTTGATATGTTGGTTTTAGCAGATAGTTGGTGTATTAGTTTTAGTAGATATTTGGCATGTTGCTTTTAGTAGATAGGTATTTGGTATATTAGTTTCAGTAGATATTTGATATGTTGGTTTTAGTAGATAGTTGGAATATTAGTTTTAGTAGATATTTGGTATGTTGCTTATAGTTGGTAGGTATTTGGTATGAGTTTTAGTACATGTTTGGTAAATTAGTTTTAGTAGCTATTTGGTATGTTGGTTTCAGTAAATACTTGTTATGTTGCTTATAGTATATATTTGCGCCTAGTTTCCGTTTCAGACTCCCAGGACTGACATCTGGTTCATATCTGGAGAAGGCTCTCTGTCCTTCAGAACTGTATTGCTCTACACATTCTGGCTATGTCGGGCCTTGGTGATCTTTATTTTTCAGGGTATGGTGCGATAAACAGATTCCGGGGGAAACTCGAATTGATTTTCAATAAATTACCAAATTCAAACTATGCATAAGTAATGAATTCATTCCGAGTACCACATTTTTGCTTTGCATTAAAACTTCTTGCATGTGTGGAATTTGGTCATAGATTTCGTATTACTACTTCATAAGTACGAATATAAGGTACGTAGATGTACTTGAAGTCAAATAGTCATTTTTATATTTTACTATTATATCGGAAGCGACAGATAAAGCAGTGAAGTAGTGACTGTCATCTTAGAACGTGAAGCTTGGTGTCAGTTATTTTCTAGGTAAGCCCAGTATTTGTTTTGTCCGTTGCCCATGTGTTCCCCCATAAACGAACGATTTTGTGAGGAAGGTTATACTGTTTATATCTCCCTCATGTACGGTACATAATAATAGTTACTGCAGTGATGGACGCTCATCTTTTATCAATTTGCTTACTATGAGCCCGTTACTGCTGCACCACTCCGCAAGTAAATGGCATTGATTTTATTTGTTACTTTATGAGCCTCGTTCAAGTTTTCATGCTTATGAAGACTAGCGTATGCCTAACATTATTTGCTAGCCATTTATTCGTATTTGCCTTAAATCTAATTCTTCGCAAGTGTGCTGAAAAAATTTCCGGACTGCTGTATTTTATGAACCATTCCACCCTCGAGAAAACGCCGCTTTTATTTTATTTTGTGTTCTCCTACAACTGTTACTTGATTTCTTTTGAATTAGAGTGTTTGCCGGGATCCATTACTGCTCAGACACCTGCCCGTTGCGCCGCTGTGGCTTGACCTGTCCCCTGTCTTCCACGGTGTTGTGTTATCTTGGGTGAGTTGCGGTGGCCGGCGCTTGCTGTTTAGCTGCTCCTCTGTTCATGGATGTTGTTATACTTCAGATAGGTGTTGTTCTCATGCCTCACTCATTGATGCTCTCGTTCTGCCTCACTCATTCTGATGCTCTTGTCATGTCTCACTCATTGTTATGCTCTCGTCATGCGTCACTCATTGTGATGCTCTCGTCATGCGTCACTCATTGTGATGCTCTCGTCATGCCTCATTCATTCTGATGCTCTTGTCATGCGTCACTCATTGTGATGTTTTCATCATGCCTCACTCATTCTGATGCTCTTCTCACTCATTGTGATGCTCTCGTCATGCGTCACTCATTGTGATGCGTTCATCATGCCTCACTCATTGTGATGCGTTCATCATGCCTCAC
>VCRD01004654.1:17909-42980 GCA_006783055.1 Trinorchestia longiramus
TTCTAGAAGTCTCGGTATAACACTGTAGAAGCAAAATAGTTCTTTTCTCTCAATCATATGCATCTATAACCCTAATAAGACAATCCCCACCGTGGAATTTTTACATTACTTTGACCAACTATTGCCCACCCACGTCATAATGGGAAATTTTAATGCCCACAATCCACTGTGGAACTAGCAAAGTTACCAAACACCACAGGTAGAAACCTAGAACAAATCCTACAAAATAATCCTTCTATTGCTTTATCTTCTCCTTCCCAACCCACTTACTTCGATGTCTATCACAATTCTTTCTCTACCCTTGATCTTACCTCTCTCTCTCAGCTGTTCTGCAACCTATTGCTTCGATATCAACACAACAAGATCTGGGCAGTGATCATTATCCTACTGTTACGTGTATTGGAATAGAACCTTCATCACTTAGATACAGGTTCCACTCAGGATGGAGGTATGGTAGTGGGAAGTGGGCGGACTGGTGTGCTGCTCTACAACAACCAGAAATACCTGAGATATTAGATGTAGAACAGGGTTTTTATGAGTTTAGGAAGAACATGATCTCAGCCAGCGTTCTAACTTTTGAACAAACAAAGAAATACAGATCTTCCCGCTATAATAAAACGTGGTGGTCCTAGATGGGTAGAAACAGTGGAAGTAAAACGATAAGCAAAACGAACACTGATGTCCCAGCCTTCAAACACTAATTCAATTGAATTTAAACGTTGTCAAGAAGAAGTCATGTTTGAAGTTAAAATTGCCAAGAAAGCCTCTTGGGCTAATTTCTGCAATAAAAATAATTTTGAAACACTATTATCTGTGGTATGGAAACGTTTACAAACCTCCTTTAGTTGAAAAAGTGCAGCCCTTCATTTCACTTAACTCCATTTTAACAGACTTTAAAGCCAATGTGCTGGCTGACTATTTTGAAAAAACGTTTGGTTCCCCACCTCCAACCTATACCCTCAATTTGTTTTATTTCCACTTGCTTTTGCAGGGAGTCTGGTGTCCCTGAGGAACACTGCTCCTGATTGGACCGTGTGTGCAATGAGCACCTGAAACCTTTATCAGATACTTATAGAAGTTGGCTTCTCAACTTATGCAATATCAGTTTTAATTCGGGTGTCATCTCAAAGTCATGGAAGCTCGCTATAATTATTTCCATCCCTAAACCTTATAAACCTGCAACTGCCGTTGAATCCTTCCGTTTTATATCTTTAGGGAACAGTTATTTTTCCGTTGTCGTTGTTTTGGTGGGGGGTTGTTCCTCGAGGGAAGTGATACGATCGGCTTCGTAGCTTGCAGATTTATCATTGAACACGATCAAACTCAGAGCAGAAGTTGAGGCTATAATCGATGACCAAAACTGAGAACTTAAAATTCGTAAAACCGAAATTGGAACTGAAACTGAAACTGAAACCTGTCTGGATAAGGACCAATAACTAACTCGAAATAATACAGAATTTGGCAAGAAAAATCAATAGCAGAAGGCAACTTAATAAGACAACTGTTGAGTAAAACAATAAAGTATCGTACTTAATTAGCTGGCTGCTACACGGAACACAAAATAATATGTCGATAAGCAGCTTCTCCTCGAGGCCAATGAAATTGAATAACCGTATCAACAGGGCTGATCAATCTTTTAGTATACCCGTCATAAATTCTCGAACGTAGAGACTTGGGTGATGCGAAATTAAACAGTGAATGTGATGGCTGATGCAATAGTTATTATTCAAGATATTCTATCTTTGGAATAACTATAAATATTGGAGTTAAGCGAATCAAAGCACAACAACTTCTACAGAGACAATTTAAATCATTTGAATGAAAACGTGACCATACTGAAATGAGATTCTGCAATACAATCTAGATGTCAATTAACTCACTCTTTCACAAAAGGAAGTCTTAGTTACAACTCTTGCTTAAGGCTATACAAAGGAAAATCCTAATAACTCATTTTGCATTACAGACTGCGTGCCAAACTCAAATCTCAACATTACGAATACTGCAGACACTAAGTAGATTACTTCCCGCGTTGTGGAATAATATGCAACGAAAATTTTGTCAAATTAGTGAAAATGATCAAAGGAATTAAACGAACAGTTAATCTTACACAGGAATATCGAGACAAAGCTAAAATGACAAGTTCATAGAATATCTGGTACGTAAGTGAATTACAAAACTCCCAACACATTGCCAATAAAACTTACCCGTCAGAAAGAGACTGAACTCGCTAATAGAATTGCTGCTAACTGGGCGATAGCTGAGCCTGAACTGCTGGGGACTAAGCCTCAAGGTTTGTGGTTGACTATGATCTTCTATAAACGAGGGTTACAATTTGAAGTTGCAACCACGAATAAATTTTTCAATTTAAAATACTAGTTTCAAATGATGTGAAATACGTATTAAACTTAACTCTAAAATATTACTAAAATACATCATATTTTTGTGTCGACTCCAAGATTATTCTAAATTAATTACGATATTTCTGAGGCACTACAAAGCTTCCCCTCACCGCTCTTTCATTTCATGTTAGCATCAGACCATCGTGTGTGCGTGGTTATAAAATATCATTTTGCTGTTTTCTGTGTTGTATTAAAATAAGTGTAGTGTTCCTACGCTACGGATTTTAACACATTGCGGGTGGTCCGGGAACGTAACACCCGCGATAAATGACGGAATGATTGATGGAAATATAACGTTTAGCTAAAAGTACTGGTGAAGGGTTTAAAGTCGAGATAGGTGAATCGTCCTGCTCTTTGATGAGAATTTTCTGAAAACTATATCCAGTTTTCGGCATCCTAATACTTATCTATAATTTTCAATTTTTTCGTTTGTAGCATTTCTTATTTACATTCTCATTGTATTATTAGCATTTCATGCATAAAAAAGGCAGAAGAGAGGGACGAGCTCTGCCTCCTCATCAGGGGGAGATTCAGGTGCTTGGGCCTCCATAGATTCCTCGACGGAAAGTATCACTCCTACTCCTTCTCAACCCCTATCTCCAAGTCAAATCTTGACATCGGATGGCCTCTGCCCACAAATTGAGGACTCTGGTGAGTTACTGGATGACCAACAGCTTTCTCTATCCCCCATATCAGCTATTGAAATTAATCCAAATAAAAATCTGAATCTAGATGTCCGTAGTTTTGAGATGTTTCCACCTGAACAAGGAGATATCATTACTCCAGTTCAGCACACTAGTGGGAAAATGCCACAGAACAATAATCCAACTAATCCCACATTATATTGGTGGAACCCAGCATGGAGAGTGAGGCGAAAAATAGAAATTTTTTAACTAATGATGTGGCTCTAGGTAAGGCGCTTGCCAATCCTTCCTTTGGGAAAGAAGGAATAGCCAACATAAAAAAATCTAGGTAGAAATATTCTGGCTGTCACAATGAAGAAACATTATGAGGATATTTCACCATTCCTGAGTGATCTAGAGATTGGAGCATGGAAGGTCAAGTGTCACCTCCCAGTCAACCAAATCACTTCATTGGGAGCAATCGGGCCTTTCGGGGAAGACACCAGCAGTGAGGAGTTAACCGGAGCACTGATTGTGGCTCGCTTCGGAGGGATGACAGTGGAACGTATATACAAAGGTTAAGATAAAATAGTGACTGCATTTTTCAAGGTGGTATTCAATACTACCACTCTGCTTCAGTTTGTACGCATTGAATACCAGCAGTACCGAGTGAATACATATATAGGTAAACCATGGCAGTGTTTCCGCGGTCAGAGGTTTGGATACAATGTTGTAAATTGTAGAGCGGCCCCTCGATGTGTTGTGTGCAGTGGTGCACACAACAGCAGGGAATATCCCTCCCCAAGCACACGCTCATGTGGCAATTACGTACAGTGGTAACAACACTACAAACTATGGAGGTTGTCCTAAGATCAGGCAAGCTAGAGAAGTAGAGAAAGTTAGACAAATTCAAAAGCTCTCCTATAGGAATGCTCCAAGGCATGTATTGCATGCAGGAGGGACTTCCTTGGTGAAGCCTCACTCTGATCAAACATTGAACATTTCAACGGTGACCCAATCTGGAGGTAAGGATCAATACTCTTCTCAAACACAACCTCTAAAACTAGTCTCTGTTGGCACTCAGACTGGAGACGAACTTCTCACTCCAACATCTCCAAATGTAACTGTAACCCAATTGGTCGAGTTGTTGGCAAGAACACTCACAGCTGTCACTCGTCAAGATGAGGATCTTAACCTAAAAGATCTAATAATTGAAATTGCCAAAGATACTTTCAAATCTCAAGTGCTGAACACTTCTGCCAGTAATGAAAGACCGTCGACAGCACAACCTCAATATAATGATTGCTCTGACCCTTCTAACTCAATGACCACTCATGACTTGCCAACAACTCAAGTGACACCTTCACCCATCTTAGGAAGACCAAATCCAAGGAAAAATCACAAGACTAATTCCCAAATTTCATCCTCAGCAACAAAGAATAAATCCCTACATACCTCTGAAAAACATTTTCGCACAATACACAGCACTAAACTCACCAATAAATCTTCAAAATGTCTGGATCCAAAGAACTAAGGATCTTACAGTGGAATTGTAAAAGCCTTTCAAACAAACTGAGCAATTTTTTAATGAAACTATACTCTTTAAACCTCATATTGCATACCTAAATGAACCTTGGCTTACTCCCAGATATGAACCAAGATTTGTTAGCTATACAGGGTGTCGCAAAAAAACGATACCTAATTTTCAAGGGCTGTAATTCAGAAACTATGAAACTTATAAAAAATTGGAAAGTCACATTTTGTTTTCTTATGCTTAGGTATCATTGATATCGCTTCAACTCTTAAGTTCAATTACGTATGAATACGAAAGCATGATCTTAAACTATTCAAGGTTTTTACCGATCGAAGAGCCTTCCCATTATGCAACTCACAAAAGAACAAAGAACATTCATCGTTGAAAAGTATTTTCAAGCAAAAAGTTTCCAACAGGTCATTGAATCATTTCAAGAGCATTTTCCTGAAAGACAGTCTCCAACACAGATGACTATTTGGAGAAATGTTACTAGGTACAGAACCGAAGGAACAAGCCTGAATCTCAACAAAGGTAGATCAGGACGGAAAAGATCGGGGCGATCAGAAGAAAATGTTCGAATTGTTCAAGGAGCACTTCCAGAAAATACGCAAATCTCTGCAAGAAAAAGTGGATTTGATGTTACTAAATCTACATTCAACAAAATTATAACTTTGTATTTGAAGTGGCATCCTTATAAGATGCATGAGCGGAAAACAAAGAATTGAAAGTGAGGCCAATTCGCTGCAAGGAGATAATACTCTTGTTCGACGAGTGATGGCGGGAATAGTAGGCGAATGCAACTGTGTATTGAGAGAAACGGAGGACACACCAAAGGAAACGAACAATAGGAGGAACATATCGATTGTTTTTTATTTTAGTGGCATTTTCCATTTAACAAACGGTTGAAAGTTATTAAAAAAATGGTTTTAATATCATAAAATTCGATATTTAACAAAAGTGCGCAAACAGGTTTTCAGTATCGGTCACTAAAAATACTGCTTAAAGAAAACGGCTGGATCAATTCTTCTGAAATTTTGTACAGAGATGGAAAAAATGTTAACAACAAAATGTGACTTTCCAATTTTTTGTAAGTTTAATAGTTTCTAAATAACAGCTCTTGAAATTTGGGTATCGTTTTTTTGGGACACCCTGTACTGCCATATATAGACATAGAGCAGTTGATCAGGTTGGTGGACGAATTGCAATTCTAGTAAGATCAAACATAAAATTCACAGAACTAGACTTCACTCCTTTCAATCAAAGATTTCTAGAAGTCTTGTGTATTACACTTTACAAGGAAAATAGTTCTTTTCTCTCAATTTTATGCATCTAAAACCCCAATAAGACAATCACCACTTTGGAATTCTTACACCACTTTGACCAGCTACTGCTCACCCACCTCATAGTGGGTATGTTAATGCCCACAGCCCACTGTGAGTACCAGCTAAGTTACCAAACACGACCAGAAGAAACTTAGAACAAATTCTACAAAATAACCTTTCATTTTCTTTGCTTACTCCTACTTCTCTACCCTATTACTTTAATGTCTACCAAAATTCCTTCTCTACCCTTGATCTTACGTTCCTTTCAGCTGTTCTGCAACCTATTGCTTCCATATAAACACAACAAGATCTGGGCAGTGATCATTATCCTTTTGTTACATGTATTGGAGGGGAACCTTCATCAGTTAGATACAAGTCCCGCCCATCCTGGAGGTTTGGTAGTAGGAAGTGGGTGGACTGGTCTGCTGCACTGTAACAACCAGAAATGGCTGAGATATTACATGTACAACAGGGTTTTAATGAGTTTAGAAAATACTTGACATCAGCCAGTATTACAACTTTTGAACAAACAAAGGAATACAGATCTCCTCGTTATAATAAAATGTGGTGGTCCTCTAGATGTGCAGATGCAGTGGAAGCAAAACGACAAGCAAAAAGAACCCTGATATCCAAGCCTTCAAACACTAATTTAATAGAATTTAAACGTTGTCAAGCAGGAGTAAAGTTTGAAGTTAAAATTGCCAAGAAAGCATCTTGGGTCAATTTCTGTAATAAAATTCATTCTGAAACACCAATATCCTCGGTATGAAAGCAAATAAAACGCCTTCAAACCCCGTTCGTTAAAAAAGCACAGCCCTTCATCTCACTGAACTCCATTTTAACAGACTCAGGCTCTAAAGCCAATGCGCTATCTGACCATTTTGAAAAAAACATTGGTTCCCCATTTCCAACCCCATTCCCTCAGTTTGTTTTGCTTCCACTTGCTCTTGCCTTAAGTAGTTCAGTTCAGTCCCCTTTAAATAAACCATTTACTACAGGTGAATTATATAGGAGTCTGGCCTCCCTGAGGAACGCTGCTCCTGGATTGGACCGTGTGTGCAATGAGTACCTGAAATTTTTACTAGATATTTATATGAGATGCCTTCTCAACTTGTGCTGTAGTATAGTTTTAGTAAGGACGGGTGTCATCCTAAGGTCATGGCAGCTTGGTTTAACTATTCCCATCCCTAAACCTTTTAAACCATTAACTGCTGTTGAATTTTTCCGCCCCATATCCTTGCTCTCCTACCTCTTAAAATTGATGGAACGAACTACAGCTCAGCGCCCTACCTTCTATTTGAAACAAAATGGAGCTTTTAGAAATTCACAGGGGGTATTTAGACAGCGGCTGGTTGCACTCGATCAGGTTGCTCGTCCGGAAGCCGCTATTCGTTCGGCAATTGCCAGAAGAGAAATTTTATTTTGTCTCTTTGTGTATTAACTGATGCATTTAATACAGTGTGGCCCACAAGAGTCCTCTACAAGCTGGGTTCGTGTGGAGTGCGGGGGCCAATTCTTCGATGGTTTCATTCGTACCTAACTAATCGCTCTTTCCAGGTATACATTAACACGTTGACTCCGATTGCCTGATTGGTGTAAAACTTCACTTTGTACGCATAGTCACTAGAAGGATCTGAAAAAATTACAGAACCTAACCTAAGTGGATGACACTTCGGAGTGAAAGTGTTAAGGGCTCTCACTCCTCAGTAAAAAGGGCCAGAAGCGGTGTTTCACAGGGCGGTATCTTGTCCCCCACGCTTTAACACGTTGACTCCGAAGTGGTACGTATGTGTACCACTTAGGTTAGGTTCTGTAATTTTTCAGATCCTTCTAGCGACTATGCGTACAAAGTGAAGTTTTACACCAATCAGGCAATCGGAGGCAACGTGTTAAAACTATGAAAAACTGGATGTAAGAGTGGGACACAATGTTTTAACTGCTTTGACTTCAGTTCATTGATATTGTTCTGCACAGTAAGAAGAGTAGGTAGGAAGTGTTCGAAGAAAATGGCCTCTTCTCCTTGCAGGTGGTCGATTGCAGTTGCAATGGGTCCCAAAACACAAAAATATTCATCAATGAATTCTGTTTCCAGGGTTTTCGTGGTTAGGAGCTCTATTTCACTAAATGTTCATTGGGCTTATATTTACAGAGTTAAAGAGTCATGGGGGGAATTCTATTCAGTAGTAGAGCGTTTTTTAACCTTACAAATCGCTGTCACTGTCAATATTGATATAAATGATGCTCAGGATTTCAAGAATTTCATGCGTAGGACACATATGTTAATTTATGATAGAACATATATTGAATTCAGCTTGAAAAGATAAAATTTCTAATTCACAATAGATTGTGGGTAAAATATCTGCCGGATAGAAAAAATGAACATAAGAAACTTTATCATGACAAAAATTTTCATATGAACCATCTTTAAGACCCCATCTTTTAGAGGCATCTTAACAATAGCTAACACGTACGCCAAGCAACAAAAGTTTCAGAGCAGTTCTCACCACGGTTTCCAGAAGGTTTTTCTGAAAAGTAACAACTTCGAATTTCCAAAAAATAACGTATTAAACGACAACGAAAAAATGTTTCATTTACTAAATAATTGTGTCATTTTTATATTGATACCTTCTTATGCGTTTTTTAACGTATTTCCAAACTGATAATATGCTCTCGTTCAATATATAACTTCTACATCAAACCAATTGTGGAATTTTTTTGAGTAGAGCTTACAGAACATAATTTTATCCAAACATTGTTCAAGCGTATGCAACGTTTTTTACTGTTATTTCGATACATTCTAACACATACAAAAATCGTGTTCTATTACTAAATGCATTTTCTCTGCATATACGTAAGTATAGGTAAAAATATAAATGTTAATCGGCCTCTTAAGAAGAATTCATTTTTCAGTGTTTCTGTCGTATAGATTTTGTCCTGCTTATAACTTGATTGTTCGGAGGACTTTCAGTGTGTACAGGAAGTATCAGCAAGTAGACATTTCAAATGCAAAAGATGGTAATACGAGCCAGTTAATATAATGCAACTGCGGTCTTTTTTACGATAATATTTAGTTGAGAAAATGGACTCTCGAAACACGTAGAAAAATGAAGCAATGGGAGTATGCTCAGCATTAGCTTGAGCAGTAATAGATAACGAAGACCATCAACGCTTGTGTCTTTTGAAACATCATTCCAAAATTTTGCAGGTTCTTTTTCTCTCATTCATGTGCCTTCTAAAATGAGTTTTCTTCCGGTGTTTAATTGTTTATATTCAGTTTTTAAAATAATATTGCGAAATTTCACGAGAAGAGGAATGGTAGTGTGTGTTATCCCTATATTTACGTTATCAGGATCAACTGTCTGAAACAGTTCTATGTTTTTAAATGTATCATTCGACAAAAATAGGCCGAGTATTTACTATATTAATAGTTCATAGAAATTCAAAGTGAATATTCGTAAGTGGTCAAGCTCTTTTTTAGATTCTAGTTTTCCTGCAGTAGCTTAAAACTATTGAAGTTCATGCTCTTACTCGCTTCTGCCACATTATTATCTGCACAGCGGCAGAGTGCAGCTGAACAAAACGTATTTCGAATACATCATTTTTACATGCGTTTGAAACGATTATTGGAAATTCCGTTGATCCAACATCAATTATAATGTTAATCAACATTGAATATTGAATTAGTATTAGCTTCTGATGAAGTCGTAACAAAATTAACAAAAATAGGATTTGTAAACAAAAAGTAGCACTTTTGTTAAGAACGTAACAATTCTGGCAACCCTGGTTCCGACCACTCCGAACGAAAGCTCATACTCAACTGCTTGGCAGGCTGTGGACGTGACCCATGAGTCATTGCGTTACAAAGACGTATAAATGCGTGAAAAGTGTTCAAAATCGTTTCAAGCGTCGTACATAATAATAAATGAACAATTAAATCAACTTTTTTCAGATACAGAACAGAGTACAGCATAAATTCACAATACAAGGAATTAGTTTTTCAAATCTTAAAGCCAACATCTTACGGCTAGTTGTGACATTGTTCTTACGGCTAGTTGTGACATTTTTGTTATATATATTTTTTGCTACACTTGTCAAGGACAACGTATTAGAAAATTGTGACAGGGAGGATCTAAGTTTAGAGTTGAACAGAGTTACTTAATTGATTTAGTTATCTTAAAAGGGAATATTCTGATGAAATTTTTTTGGAAGTTTGCTTGTCGATAGCAGTGGTGGATGACTTAATAAGTTGTGTAAACGAGCATTATGTTAGGTGTACGTGTGGGATTAGCGAGTCGGTGGGGCATTAAGTTTCTTTTGGGTGTCATGAGAAAAAAAACGATTTCTAATTTTTGTACATTATTTGAGAGGTATTAGTTAAATGGAAAAATTGAATAGGAATAATATCAAGCTTTATTTACACCTTATACTTTTTTGATGTATTTGATATGATAGCTGTTCTAACAAGAACATTTTCTTATCGTATTTCCTAATGGTAAAAGTTCAATAAAAGAGATGTAGGCTTAGATTGTATTGTGCTATCAGTTTCTTGGATTGTGATAATGATTTGCAGTGCCGTGCTACTTGATGATTAATGCAAATCTTGAGAATTGGTTGAATTGATGAGGCAGTGTGATGAAAGTTTTTCTGTATATGGACCTTATTTTAGGTAATAAATATGTTTCTAGATGGTTTAATATCACTTTTTAGCAGTATTTTGTTTCTGTACTTAGTTTATTACCTTGAGATTTAATTTTGATGATTAGTTTCTACTACTGCTATCACGAGCGTAGCTGATCTATAGTTTTGTCGAAGGCATTTGAGACTTTCTGATTCAATATTGCATGCTCGTACTTTCATTGAATTCACTTGATGTGTGGATTCAATGAATTTGAACGAACAATCCATAAACGTGAAGACACAATTTTTTTCTTTGTGTTGGTTGGACGATTCTTCCGAGTTAGTGAAGATGTTGCCGCCTTACGTAGTACACAACTATTACTGGACTATCACAAGTATCTGTGTAGCAATTAAGTTGTGTTATAAATTCGAAATATTTAGTTTTGTGTCCATATGGAAATACTGCGTGAATAATTTTTGAATTGAAACTTTTTCACATGAAAGTTATTATTGGCATGCGCTAAATATTTTCCTTCGCTTGCAGTTGTGCAAGATAGTTATGCAGCAGAATACTACATGGGAATCTTATTGGAGAAAATCTTTTCCGGACTATACGTATTCAGTTGTTAATTAAATGTTCTTGAATGGGGGATAAATAATACGATTCAATTATTTTGAAGCAAATTCCGGAACAAAAAGTAACATACAGCAGCAGTTTATTTTGAACAGAAATGAATTGAAGAAGCTGACTTTAGCTGAGGTCACGTCTCAAGTTCAGTACGAGACCGGCATTCATGCAAGCTGTTCTCCATCATGGAGAGTTACTTATTGTGTATTAATTCCAAGTGTCAACAGATGGAAGGGGGCAAATATTTTTATACTTAGTATCTACGTCAGCTACATCTAGAACAATAGTCACCTCACGCCAATACAGAAATTGGAATATTTTCTTGAATGAACTCTGTGGCATTCTAGGAGTTCTAGTCAACGTGTGAAGAGAATTGAGGTAGGATCAGTGAAGGAGAACTAAGCTATGAATTATCCATACGGCGGTTTTCAAAAGTTCGAATTATTGACAACACTATGTAATACATACTTTGTTTACTTGCATTTTTTGTGTCTATGTATGTATTTTGTGTCACTGAATTAAAAATCACATTCGTTTTGACTTAACATCTAGTTTTTTAGTTACTCATAATTTACCTTTTTTCTTTATTCTTTATTCACGCAGCCTTTCTTTACAGCAATATGTTGGTTTCAGTCTATCTTAAATATTATGTACCAACTTTATTGGAAATACACGTTTTTGTTTTGTTTATTGTTGTTTAAATACTGTGAGAATAATTATGCATATTTTATTTGTTTTCATAGATAGAGACGTATTGAGGAAATACAATATTAGATAGAACAAAGGAAAAACACAACTTTGCACTGTAAATGTTTTGATAACTTTTCTCTCATGTTAAGAAGTTCTTTGACGATCGAGATTTTCTAGAGTGCATATTTTCACATTTTCTGACTGGAGACCAAATATAATCTTTAATCATAGCAGTATTCCATCCTCCTTGATATCTTCTTTCCATTGTTGCGATGTATTCATATCTCTCACCACGCTTTTCACAGATATCAACCAAGTTTTTGGGGAAAAAATCTGGGAGAGAATGCAAAAAATGAACCTTCAATGACATTCGACTACCAAGCATCCTGAAGTTCTCGAGAAACTTTCTTATCAGTTATTTGTAATTGGGATTCCTGTGATTTTCGAGGAATTTACGAACTACATACATATCGAGATGCACACCAAGCATCTTTTTCAACTTTTGTCATTTACTTTTTCCAGTTTCTCTGACTTCAACATTGTGTTTACCTGAGGTCCAAAAAATATAGCACCTCTTATCTTAGCCTCAAATAGCTTTGGAGAAACGAGACTAATTTCTTGAAAAGTTTTTCTATCAAAATTTAACGCCTTCACAACTTGTTTAACCAATCCTAGTTTAATGTGACCTAGGGGTACTGAAACTTTGTCGGAATCAACTAGAGGCTGCCTGAGAACATTTAACATTCCTGGGTGCAGATCCACTCGTGACGGCCAATGAACTTTCATGTAATGGTCATCGTTAGCTCTGCTGTCCCATGAACAAAGAAAACATGAATGTTTTGTGTATCCTTCTTGAAGGCCAAGCAAGAAAGTAAGCATCTTGAAACCACCACAAACATACTATTTGAATTCAGTATATTTTATCTAATAAACAAGTTGTTTGACATTATCATAGTTTTTTCTTTTGTACTGAGTGTGCAAGACGCGAAGATGGATGTTTAGTTACATTGTGGAACAGCACTGTTTTGAGAATTCGAGTTGAGATATCTATGAACAGTCGTTATTCTGCAGGATCATGCTTGAGCCCAAGAGCAGAAAACAAACCAGTAAAATCCTTACATTAACACAGATCATCACTAAAGTTGCAGTAAATATCAAATTCTTCATGTCGTTTCCGGTACAAAGATGTCCTGCAGTTTTCTTCTAGTAGGTTCCATTCCTTCAGCCTCGATGTCACAAGTTCAGCTCCTGACCTAGTAAAACCTAAATTCCTGATTAAATCATCTAGCTCCCAGTGATTTGGAAAGTGAGGCTCCGAAGCTGTTCTTCGTACGAAAGCCTCCTCCATTTCTTTGCTGCTGCTGCTGCTACTTGCTGACCCTTCAAATGAAATATCTGTTGCATCTTCCATCCGGAAAGAAGAAAATAACTACATGCAGCAATTTCAATAGAGGCAGGAATAGCATTAGTATTCCATACATCTTTGAGAAAATGAACGCATAGTAAATACTTTGTATTCAGATTGATTAAATGTAAGACCTTTGGAGAATATGATGAGTATTAACTTACTTTTATTGGTAATTGTTGCACTGGTAAGGCATCAAAATGTGGGACAGATTCTCTAGATCAGGTGTGTCCAAATTAAGGCCCGCCGACTAACTGCGGCCCACGACCGTTTTTATTGGCCCGCATGCAATTATAAAAATAGACTTGGATATAGCCCGCACAATAAGCTAAAGCACAACACAATAAGCAGCAGGTTCACACTCAATCCAAAATCGGTCCACACCGACCATAAAAGCGATTTTTAAGCGCAGAAGTTCTTGAATAGAGTGTTAATTCCTCATACTTCTTGTGATGTGCTCTGCTTAGGTAGGCAAGTCGTCCTGCTCGCTCCTCCAGACCTTCTTTTTAGAATTCTCGTGAATTCAGTATGAACCCTATGAATGGTCCAAAAACCAACTTTCTGCATATATTAGAAGTATTAGTTTTAACATTTACTACTTCTTGATTTTTTGAATGGGTACTTTTCGAGTGAAATTTAGAAAGCACGTGTGATATGTCGGGAATTTTCATTCTAAAGTTTGTTTCGAACCGTATTATAAATTTTTATTGATGACCGTCATGAAAAATAGCTACTCACTTAAATTTGTTCACGAATGGAACTTAATATATAATCACGAGAAGAAATTTAAATTACTTAGAA
Source organism: Trinorchestia longiramus (assembly GCA_006783055.1). NCBI lineage: Eukaryota > Metazoa > Arthropoda > Malacostraca > Amphipoda > Talitridae > Trinorchestia > Trinorchestia longiramus. The sequence goes on from VCRD01004654.1 coordinate 31,929, forward strand.
ATATTTGATGTCTCCCTAAAATTTGTGACATTTTCTACCAAGTAAAACCAGAAGGTTCTTATCACGAGACTATTTTTTACACTCTGAGTCTGAGTGAAGGTGTAATTTAATTTTCATTTGAAGAAAAAGATCAATTATAATTTATATACGTATAGAATATTTCTTCAGTATTCAATTCACAGGTTTCAATAACAAAAGTGATTTATCGTAAATTCTTTATTCGATGATCGGCAGACTAAATTTTTCATGAAATGAATAGATTTTAATCTACCGCACATCAGAGAATACTTTGGAAATTTCAGTTTAGAAATGAAATTATTTATACTGATGCTCGTATTCATCAAATATATGCAGGTTAAAAAAACGAAAAACTTATGAATGCATTCGAAGAAATTGTAGAAAATTTTGATCAATCAGATAATAATAATTCATGTGAAAATTGACATTCTAATAAAGTACTACTTGATGGATCTCTAGCATCAAAAATGGTATCATCATTAGAATCAAAAAGGCAATTCATGAAACACTAATATTTCTCTGTTCTAATATTGATAGAAGCATTAAATTTACAAATCAAACCTTTTTAAAATATCACATACAAGATGTTTAAAAATAATTAATTTATTTGAGACCAACTCAAAGAGTCCAATATTGAATTGAAGAAAATATGAAGAAACCCTTTCATAAATTGTGATAATTTTCTTTGAATTAGATAAAATTGTATTTTTCGAACACAAAATATTTCAAATAAAAATGGCTTAACCCTTTATATCCAAAGTTTTTATTTTTGCAGCTATGCCAGAGATTTTTTCAAAGTTTTCATAAATAAGAATTAAAAACATAGTAAAACGTAAAGGTAAAGTTTATTTTGAAAAAATAAACAAAATATCACCTTTCCTCAAACGAGGAAATTGGGATAATGTGGTATCGATACTTAATTAATGGAAGACAACTAGCAATCTGAACAAAAATATGCATCCACATCCTCTTCAAAAAATTAGTCCTTTTTCAAACAATACATGTGAGCATATTTATGAACATTATGATGATTTTATTTGGAATAGTAAGGAACAAAATTTATGCATAATGTCATAGTGCACTTCTTGCAGTATATTCTCAGTTTTGATATGCAATTCTTGTTTGGGCACCTCTGTGGTTGATTGTGCTTTCTGTGAAAGGTGTTCCTTATGATCAAATCTTACATCATTTGCAATTTTACAAGGCGCTTGAGCTTTCTTTCTTCCAGTTGTCTCTTTCTGATCTGCTCTTTTCATATATGTAACTCACATTTGCCCATTAAAGTCTAGTGGACTCATGATCTCCTTATTGTTTGAATGGACAAATTTATAGATAATCCAAGCATTTACTATAGTCGTATACAATATACAAATCAACATGGGCCAGTAGCACTTCTTTCCTCTGATACCAATTGAATATTTCCCAACCAACCAGTCGTGTTTATCAACCCCACCCATGTTTTTGTTATACCAGTGTAGAAAATTTGGCTGCAGAACATTTCTTTTGTTTTTTCCTCTTTGTCAACGTTGTATTGTTTTCATGGGTTCAACAGCGACATAGTTTGTGCCAACAGTAACACGTTTATTATCTACCCGATTCGCAATCAGGATTTTTTCCTCACAATCAAATCTGTTTTCGCAGCTTCCTCTCTTTTCCTCCATCAATAGCTTTGAATTCTTCAAAGGATCTTTGTTGAATCTATTTTTCTCGTTGTCCACATAGTTTGGAGCCCTAAGTTTCGTAAATGCACTAGTAATGTATAGTTTGTAAATAAATTATCAAAGAACGCCGTATACAAAAGTGGGTTTTTTACTATAGATAGCATTTTCAAAACTATTTTACTACCAAGTAATAATTCAAAGTTATCTTCATTGCTCGCTGATTTATCGTAATATAGATCAAAGTTATAACAGTATACTGACACTCCACATAATGTTGAAAGTTTATAAGCAAACTAAATTTAGTTACTCCGTATCAACTATTTCAGAAAATTATGTCCATTATAACGAACAATCATTTCATCAGGAGCTAAATTGTTCTCAAATATGATGAATTTTATGTACGATTTTTGGAAATGGTATAGAGCGGTCTAACTTTTAAGCCTTTGTCGTATTTGTTACTTTCTGCTTCTACATTATCAGTAAAATGTATGTAACTTTTCAGTGTTTGAAAAATGCTCATTGATATTGTGTTTTTCACAAGTGATATTCCTAAATCCACGTCGTTTGACCAATGTCGTTCTGATGGTAGTCTACGATAACTTAAAATAATCAGATGCCAATGAGAGCTTTCAACACATCTATGCTTATTGTAAAGGCTATTACGTTTTTAGATGTCGTGGCATATCTTGCTGTCTCTCTTAAAATATGATCATATTTTTCACGAGTCATAAATCTTTCATATATTTTGATTGGAGTTGAAAATTCTAAAGCTTCTCTCATTTTTTCAACTGAATTTGATAATAATTTAATTAATTAATTCAGTGTATTTTAGTTGTACATGTCTCCATTATGGAACTAAGCGGCATAATTTTCTTTTATTAGATGATTTCTGTCGATTGGAGTCATACTCTTCAACAGGAGAGTTGATTTCAGGGTGTAGTTCGAGAGTACCAGGAACATCACCCATTTTGTCGTCTGCGATATCTTCTTTGTCAATTGACATGATTACATCACGAAAATCTTTATGGTCTCTGTTTTCATCATGCTCAAGCAAAAATCTTGCTATCTCATCCATTATAAGGGCTTTCAATCCCTTTTTGTCATCTGATGGATAAAAGGGCATTTACATTACTTCAAATATAAGTGAAAATTTCAAATTGTATGACACTTCATGGAACAGCCAAATATTTGCAACAGAATGCAGATCTAACACAATCACCATATAAGCTATGCTTACTTTCTTAGTGCTCACTGAAAGTAGCGCACAGGACAAGTAAACCCTATTGATTTGCAAAACAGCCCTCCAGTTTGAAAAATTCAAAGAAGGTCTTTACTCTGTGAATGCTAGACCACAACTGTTACGGCATCAGGATTTCCCGTATGTGCATGCTATGCACAAGTGTACAAGTCTGAACATGTTGCTACATGTTATCACCAGCTTGGTCGACTGGTGAACGAATCTGCTTGCGAGCGGAAAGACCCGTGTTCGAATCCTGCTGCCGACATGGTTGACGCGGCTAGAAATATGGCATGGGACTTGAGTAAAACAACCGAATAATTATCGAAGTAATTATCCGACCCACGAATGGGCCCGAAGGTTCATTCTTATAGCCTCATTCTATTCTATTCTACTGCTAGTAAACGTGTCGTGCTCTGATAGCACACATCACCTCACTGTCCTCGTTTGAAGACAACATTATTATGAACAGTATATATTCTCAAACAAATATACCTATATATATATATATATATATATATATATAATATATATATATCTATATATAAATATAATATATATTATATATATAAAACATATAACAGTGTATAACAGTGCATCTAATATATTTTTGAACTCGAAAGATAACTACGTTATAGTCCTAAGATCTACAATTCAATATATAGTAAACTAAAACTGGAAACATGACGTCCATTTCATGTGTTTATTTTTCACATTTATGTAGCTAAGATAACATATCGTTTGAAGCCTGGTTGCATCAATATTATTAATTATAAAACTCAACCTGAGTGTCATACATTATGCAGTTTTGGTAAACTATATGAACACACAGTCAATAAAAAATGTTCCCAATTATTTAGACTGTCCTTAATTGAGAGCATTAGGATACAATGGGTTAAGCCAGTAGTTATTTAGGACAGAATCTAGTAATGAAAAAACTAAAATAAAGAAAATATATACAGAAAACTCAATTTAAGTAATTCAATTTTTAAAGAATTTGCACTTTAATCAACGCATAAAAAATTGCCTGTTGAAAATATACTGACTGAAATAATTAAAAAAACAATAGTCCTAAGCGTCTGAAAAAAATGAAGTTAAAATTCAACTCATTTTTGGCAATGAACTCGTGTACATACTTGTATATCAATTTCGAAATTTTTATTGAGGGGCTAATACTTAAAAAAAGCTTGATATTTTTTTTGCTGTGCAAAAACGTGTATATTATGATGTACAACAGATATACTTATTTTTGATTTAATTGATAAAATTTGCGTAATTTTTTGTGAATATTTTTTAAGAATATCCCTTTCATAAAGATATAAGGTAGACGTTACCAGACCTGAGGAATAAGTAATGAAGGATACAGTACATAATTTTACTGGATGCTAACGGATAATACGCAATAGCTACTATTCATATTATACCTTTAGTTTAACACACACAGTAGCTATTATCAAAATGTTATCATTGAAATAATAAAATTTGCCCGGAACATGAATAAAATTAGAGCAAGATTCTAAAACACAATTCAAATCTCTTGCAAAAAAACGCAACGAACACGGCCTACAGATGTGATAATACAAATTAATTTTCGAGGATATTTGGCACATTATAGTCCTAAAAGAGACGTGACAATTAGATGTAGCGGTCAACGGAGACGTGGTACAATAAGTCGTACGCTGAGATTTGGCCCGACACCCACAGAATGAAACCGATTTTCTATCTGTGTCAGTGAATAGATTCGATTTTCTTCCTTGTTAAGGCTTTTTCTTTGTTTTTGTGATCGGTCCCTTCCGTTTAGATTTTCAGTGTGCTGCCCTTCTGCCCACAACTGGTAAGAAACTAAACAGAGGCGCCGGGTATTAATTTTGTGAGATTTGAACTTAGATTGATAATATTTGCTTATTCTTTATTACAGAAACTGTTTCCTTTTCTCATCAGGCCTGACATCTTCGGTGGCTCCTTTGCCCGTGTCACTTCAGCATAGGGGGATGACTGGTATAATTAGAAGAAATTAAACTCAACTGTAGTTTATCAGATGTTTACTTCCGAGCTTTCGGGGCTGGCTGAATATAGTTTCTGAATAGCTGCTAACATTCTGTTCGCAGCTATTCTTTCCTCAATTAAATTACTTCATTGATTAACTTTGTATTTTGTTTATTTCTACATTATTAAATTCTACAAGTATTATTTATTCGTCCTCCTTAAATAACGGTCGGGCAATAGTCTTAAGCCATTCCCTGTTAGAATTTCAGGGCTTAGAACTTATGCCCTGACAAACAGTAATGAGATCTTGTTTGTGCTTGGCGGATTTATGTTCTCTGATTATGCCATATATCTGGATAAAAGACTTTATTGGGATAAAAATTGACATTCCAACTATTTTGAGCGGTGCAATCAGATGCAGGAGGTTTGAAGATATTATTCATCACATGCACTTCTATGATAATACGTAAATATATTGAAAAGATCGTCTGTAGAAACTCAGATCACTTCTTGAACATCTCTGAACAAAATTTTTGCTTCTGAACCCACTCAACAAACACTTCTCAATTGACGAGTCAATGATCTCATATTCCTGTAGACATTTTTCTAAGCAATTTATCATAGGCAAACCAATGCGATTTGTCATAAGATTTAGGCTCTTAGTTTTTCCCACGGATACACGTATGCTCTCGATGTTTACACAGGCAAAAGTGAAGAAGTAAGTCGCACAGAATTGGAAATTGCAGAGGATGCTGTGATGAATCTAATACAAAAAGCAAAAGTCCTGTGCAAGTAAGGTTTCAAGGTACTTTTTGACAACTACTTCACTTTTTTCAAATTACTAGATACGTTATCATCGATTAGTATTTGTGAAACTGGTATACTTTGTGAAGACAGACTTCAAAATTGTCTTCTTTCAAAGAAAGAGACATTCAAGAAGTCATCAAAGTGGTTTCATAAATTTGCGACATCTTCATCACTTGTCATGAATTACAATTGACAACACAGAGAATGTTGCTACTAATTTTGACGTTTCAGTTATTACTACTCTGAAAAGGTTTCCATTCCTAAGCCTGAAGTTATTGTGAACTGCAATACTTACATGGTAGCAGTGAATCAAATGGACAAGTCGGTTGCCATTTACAGAGCAAGAATTAGGCAAAATAAATTGTGGAGGTCACTTTTCCTGTACTTCATTTACAGGGTGCGTAAAGTATCTGAGGACACTTATATATTTTTTAATTCAAACTAACTCGATAATAATTAATATATTCTTTATTTCAGAAGATCCATAGCATAGAATACTATAACTAATGAAATGAAAAGGCACGCTGTAATAGTGTCTATAAGAGCGAAACACAGCAATTTAGAAATTGCAAGATTTCTAAAAGTCACCCGATCTTTCGTTTGCAAAATTAGAAAGCAGCTGAATGAAAGCAATGGAGAGGAATTGGCCACGTGCAAGAGAAAACAGCAGTGTCAACGCTCTGATTCCCTCAAAACACCTGAGTGTGTCAGAAGAGTGAATGGTATGATCGACGAAAATCCTAGGAGGTCAATATGACATGGTGCCAAAGATCTTTAAGTGTCTGTAGGAACGATCAGGAATGTTGTTCATCAAGAACTCGGATACAAATCATACGTTCTTAAGCAAGGTCAGTTTATATCGACAAAAACTCAAGAAAATCGTTTAATGCATACAAAACGACTCTTAAACCAATTGAAGCACACAGAATAAAAGGAGTGTCTTTGGTTTTTCTCCGACGAAAAAAACTTCGACCAGGATCAAAAAGTCAATCCAAGAAATGATAGGTGGCTGTGAGCGGACTCCACTGAAGTTCCAACTGTTATGTGCACGAAGTTTCCAGTAACGGTGTTGGCTTTCGATGTTGTTAGCAGTGAAGAGCACATTATGCCTCCTCATTTTTTCCACAGGGCCTTAGAGTCAATACAAATGCCTATGCCGAGACTCTTCAAACCATTGTTAAGCCTTGGATAAACAGTGTAGCCAATGGAAGGGCCTATGTTTCCAACATTCGGCTTCATGCCATAAAGCTCTCAAAACCCAGGATTGGATGCCTGAGAATTTTCATGATTATGTCATACCAAACTTAAAGCCTTTTAACTCACTAGACCTTAATCCTTTGGATTATTACGTGTAGGGCATCGTTGCAAAGGAAATTAATAAGCATCCCCTTAACACTAAATACTCTCTGATGAAAGCAATAGCCCGAGTAATAGAGGACATAAATAAAGACCACCTGATCAAAATCTGCAGTCGCTTCCAGACTCGAATTGAGTCGGTGATAGAAGCCAAAGTAGGATATATAGAACAAAACGTAGGTTAATATAGTTTATTTGCTTTGTTACAAGAAATTGTAAGTTTCAACGACTAACAATTTTATTTCCTGTTTAACTAAAAGCGCGTAAGGTGTTCTCAGATACTTTACGCACCCTGCGTGTAACAGTAGTAAATGTTTGGATAGTGTGGAAAAAGAAGACCAAACGCAAAACACTGAAACTTCTTTCTTTTCGCTGAGTGCTTGCAATTACTATGCTGAAAAAGTATGGAACAGCATCCGAACAACGTAAGAATGCAGCTACTGCAGTTAAAGACGTCATATACGATGGGCTTAATCATTTTCAATGGCAATGGCAAGAAGATATGGAAACTGCACAGGAAAAGTTACCTTCTTCTGCATCAAATGTAACGTCGCACTTTATCCTGTCAGGAGGACTACCACTTGAACAAATATGATAAATAATAATTGTTCTAAATATCATGAATATATCGAATTCTTTAAGTTTTTGATTCAATAGGTTAAAATGGATTTTTCATTATTTTTTAAATATTTGAACAGCAAATAAACAGAATTTACTTAGTAAAATTTAGTATTTATTTTCCTCACACAGTATACTACTGATAAGAGCATAGTATCCAGAACATTGGACGGACTATATCTCCGATATTATGAGAAATATCAAAGTAAAACTTGTCATGAGTATTATCCACTATAACAGTAGTTTTGTGTAAAAATCGCTAAAATTGGGTGCAATAAAAACTTTATCCACTAATGGGTTAGTGTCAGGGTGCATGTGTATGAAGCTGTATAGGGGGGAGAGATTGTTTGGTGATATTGCTCTCATTTTTGTAACGTGTGAAGAATATCCCTCGTTGCTGAGGTGAAGACAGGTATCGTTGCGTCTGCGTACCCTTTTTATTTCTTGTGGCGAGTGAGAGCTTTAAATTTTTTGTATTTTCCATTTCCTTTCAAAGGAGTTCATCTGAGCTATTGCTCTCGTTGTTAGTTGTACTGCCATGTTGTGAGAGTGATGACCGAATGTGATGTATTATGCCATCAGCGTAGGCGATGTGATCGGTGTTAGGTATGGGCGAGGGAGGTTCTGTATATAAAAATGATATAGAGCTGGGAGAAAAGTTAGACAGGTGCTTGTCTATTTCTTTTAAGGTTGGTTGGTGATTTTGTGGTACTGCATGTGTGGTGAAGAGGCTTTCGCATTGTGTCCAGTTCACGCTGTGAAAAAATGAGCGTGGGTGGATGATTATCTGGGCCCAGCGGCCTTATATCAGCGTTTGACTGATCTTAGCCACCTCTGCAGCCCGCTCATTAATCCATCCTATAACGGCCTTGTGATGGCCCGCTCAGTACCCTGGAGCACGTGTTCACGAGAACGTGTCATGGAACACCTGCAACTTTAAATGTTAGTGAGGTTATAAGGTCACATACACGATAAGTGCATGTATTGTGATTGTATGAGCACACAGTAACTCTTGTTTGTTTTATCTTCCGAAAAATTTAATTCGGCTGCATCTATCACCACCATTGCCGCGTGTTGAATATTTCTTTACTGTGCAGACAAAAGCAAGCATAATTTCCAGTTGCAGCTTTCAGGTGAACAACCACACGAACAACTTCAACTGCACGCTCTGCACCTACAGGATTGTGTACAAACATTTGTATACCGCATACGTTGCGTCACACGGGTGTAGGGTTGCGGAAGTGTAGTTGGTGTTCATATGGAACTGGAAATAATAACATCTACGCAGAACATGTTTGGAGGCACCAACGGAGGAGAGAGAAGCAGAGGAGGAGAGAAAAGCGTAGGAGGAGAGAAGCTTCCAAACATTACCGGCAAGATGGAGCAGTTGCGTCCCCGCCAGACGTAGTGACTCCTTAAGTCCCGTAGTATACTTCTAAACCCTTTAAACACAAAATTATTTTCAGAATGATCAAAATATTACACAAATTGCCACTTCACTTATTTTCATGTAACTTTACCGTAATTTCGAACAAAACATTTAGAATATGAAACTAAAGAGAATTTATAATGGACTTCACCTACTACATATAGTGGGATGGGTGCTAATGGACTACGTCACGTATATGTATATTTCTGGGCTACGTATATTTCTTCCATAATTCTCTCATAATTTTTTCAATAAATTTTGTTTTAATCGAATGCTCAGAATTTGGTGTTCCACCTAGTGGTGGTAGACGAAAGCCATTAACCAGTTTCTTCGATGAGAAGCGGCACGATAGAGTTGATCACTTGGTAGAAAAAGTACCAAAGTACAATAGTGATGATGTGCACATGTGCTACCATAACGCAACTTTGGTAGAATTACGGTTAAGAGGTCGTTTTCCGTCTCTGGATATTAGTACATTTTTAAAACGACTTTTTCGATTGATATTCAGTGCATTTTTTTAACTCATTTCTTCCGAATTTTCGAGTCAGTGACGCATGACAGTGGACATAATGTTGGTACTCCCAATAAAGAAAGCAATGAAATGTTCCGTGAGTGATTTTCGGCGGGAGACTGTTGATTAATTAACGTTTTAGTGAACTACAGTTCAGGCTGGGGGTTGAATAAAAGACAGAGTGCACATTTCATTCGAGTGTAATCACAGTAAAAAACACAGATATCTAAGAATAGACACACATCATATGACTAGTTGCTTGGTTGGCACAAGCAAGAAAGACTGAACTGTTCTCAGTCACGCAGGGTTGTAAATCTAAAGTCAGAATTGCTCACAAGGTTCAGCCTCTCTTATCTCTGCAAATATATATTTCAACACTGGTTAAAATTATGCATCTCGGTTCACGGCGCTTGTACGTTGCGCGAACTACATCCTCAAGAGAAGCAGAAAAAAGAGAAGTCTATTGAACTGCACAACATACTTCTGCAACCAACGTTGTTGACTCTGCGGTGGGTAGCGAGGCATGACACTGGGGAGCGCAAAGTCCCAAAACATTACCACCATACATACGCCTAATAGTTTGAGGTAGTAGCCAGCGTAGCAATTATAGTAAGATTTGTTCGTTGCTTTAAGAAATCATAGATTTCCCCAAGGAGCACATGTCCCTCTAGACTCTAGAGGCACTGGAAAATTTATCGCAAAGAAGTTGACAATGGCGGCTGCATTTGCAAGGCGACTGGACTAACATTGCAAACCGGATATTTTAATTTCTGGAATACTTGAAGGAAATAAAGCTTTGAATGAAGAATATCTGTATATATTGCAGTGAATTACTCAAGAACAAAAATATCGTATTTAAACAAACAAACAAACAAACAAAAACGTATATTTCCAATAAAGTTGGTACATAAGAAATGTCACAGCATTGGTTTTTAAAAATGCCTTATCATAAAATCCTTAAGTGGTAGGTATTCTATCCGTAGTATCATAGATGATAGAACAGCAGTACCTACGGGTATACGTAAACATTCACATCACGCAATGAACGTTAAATATACATGGGGAAACAAATGAAACTTTGCTTTTTCAATGATGACTTAGGAGGTAACCATTGGTGATACATATAAATTCTGACGTGGTAGGTATTATACGCATTTTAGGTGATAGGCGAAATATTTTCTTTAGGTACAGATTAGATTTGACATCATTACATTTAACTGAATTGGATGTTTAACATCCGAGAAAGACCGAAAAAGGAAAATTATGAGAGCAAAAACTTAAAACATAAAGTTGTGATTGTTATTAAATTGAAATTGTAATTTATAATTACTGGTTGATCGTATGGTATGGCTTGCTGATGATCGATTTAATTTAATCATTATTACAGTTATCTGTAAGCATCATGTTTAATATGAACGGGCGTTACATA
>VCRD01004655.1:26322-42979 GCA_006783055.1 Trinorchestia longiramus
TAAAGTCTCGTATCCCAGTTCTGTGAGTTTCTGGACGGTCATTCTTGCAACATGTGGTCGCGCGTTATCGTGGAGCAGAATTGGATCACGTCGATTCACTAATGCCGGTCTCTTTTCGCTCAATCGAGCATGCATAACAGCAAGATCATTGCAGTATCTTTTTGCATTAATGGTCTCATTGACTCCCAAAAACTGTAGTGAATAACACCTATTGCAGACCACCAGACAGTCACCATAATCTTTTTCTGGTGCAACACTGGCTTTGGGAAGTGTTTGGGGGTCTCATCACGATCGAGCCATTGACCTGATCGTTTAGGGTTATCATAAAGGACCCACTTTTCGTCACAAGTGACAATTCGGTCAAGAAAGGGATCGTTGGTGTTGCGCAGAGAGAGCATCGAGCACACTTCAAAACGCCTAAGCTTTTGATTCTCATTGAGCTCATGAGGAACCCATTTATCGAGCTTTTTCACCTTTCCAATAATCTTCAAATGGCGCGAGACTGTTGAATGCTGACACCAAGTGTCTGAGACATTTCTCTAACACTTTGACGTGGATTTTGCTCAACAACCGCATGCAATTGCTCGTTCTCGAGACTACCCAAACGTCCTCTACCCTCTTCATCTTTAAGGCTCTCATCACCACTCTGGAATTTCCCGAACCACCTTCGTACTGTCCGATCCCTTGTGGACTCTTCTCCCCATGGTCGGTTGATATTGGCAGAAGCTTCGGAGGCGTTGTGCCCAAGTTTGAACTCGTGCAACATAAGTTGGCGAAGGTTATGTTTTGTCATGTTCATCATGGAGGGATTCTATCCTTCAAAATTATGTTCTGTCTGAAAAGAAGTTACAAAATATTAATGAGCACACATTAATTGTTATGCATGCCAAGGTTCATGGAAAATAAACTAAAAATGTTGTGTTAAAATTACTTTTTACACAAACCCCAGACCTTCGAGCGGCCTTTATTTTTGTAACAACCTATAGAAGCCGGTTCAAAGTGGGCATGATTTTGTACAATTATTTTCATAACCAAACTTTGAAAACTATTTACTGTATTTGATGAGACCAGCATAGCTAGAATCAGCAATTAATGTTAAGCGGTTTTTTGACATGCGAAGACTAATTATAAGTACTAGTGCAATGCCCGTTAATAATTTTTTCCCAAACGAATCAGTTTTAGGCTTGGGAAGAGAATCAGTTTTCTATCGGACGAACAACGTCTTTCTTGCTGTCGAAGTCTTGCTGCTTCTCTATCCATGTTGGCCTTTTTTGCCGGAATTTTATTGTGAAATATCCTCTATTATCTCTTTGAAGCTTTTCAAGAAAATCACAATTCCGAAAACAATAATTCAATTTCCAAAATCTTTGGCCATATACTAAGTGGTAGCCAGGTTACTGGTCAAACTAATTTAAAACATTTCTTTTCGCATTATCAATTAAAAGAGAGTGTCCACTCACGGTTATTATCCTAGCATGCATATCGGTGTGTCTCAATTTTTTGCAGCAGTGTACCCGTGTCAACAAAAATGATGGCAAAAAATATTTATAAATCTTTCTTGAGATAATCTTTCTCTTGCTCTTCTTTTTCGCTCTCGATTCAGTATTTTTTTCGTTCCAGTGGAGTTTCCATGCTTAAGCTTATTTCAAAGGTAACTTATTTTTCTTGTGACAGTAATAAACACTTAGAATACAGTATTTTTGAGCCGCAATATACTGCCGAACTCTGTATCCACGATACGGACTCGAGAAGGGGTCACACGGACGGACGGACGGACACGGCTCTTATTATTATAGTGATTTCTGATACACCTGGTATGCAGCACCGGTAATGAACTCTGCAATGTGAGCCAATACTTATTACCAGATATCCTACTTTTTATTGGAGAGCAACCGAACTGAAAAGGATTCAACGACATGGAAAAATTCTATTTAGGCTTTCAAACCGTGGCAGGAGTGAAGCTGATTTGGTTCACGTGACAAGGAAAGTTTCTGCTTGGCACTCGTGCGCTGTATCCATGATACAATATATTAGGATGTTACAAAAATAATGGCCGCTCGAAGGTCTGGGGTTTGAAAAGTAATTTTAACACAACTTTTTTTAGTTTATTTTCGATGAACCTTGCCATGTATAACAATTAATGTGTGCTCATTAATATTTTGTAACTTCTTTTCAGACAGAACATAATTTTGAAGGATAGAATCCCTCCATGATGAACATGACAAAACATGACCTTCGCCTACTTATGTTGCACGAGTTCAAACTTGGGCACAACGCCTCCGAAGCTTCTGCCAATATCAACCGAGCATGGGGAGAAGAGTCCACAAGGGATCGGACAGTACGAAGGTGGTTCGGGAAATTCCGGAGTGGTGATGAGAACCTCAAAGATGAAGAGGGTAGAGGACGTTTGTGTAGTCTCGAGAACGAGCAATTGCATGCGGTTGTTGAGCAAAATCCACGTCAAAGTGTTAGAGAAATGTCTCAGACACTTGGTGTCAGCATTGCAACAGTGTCGCGCCATTTGAAGATTATTGGAAAGGTGAAAAAGCTCGATAAATGGGTTCCTCATGAGCTCAATGAGAATCAAAAGCTTAGGTGTTTTGAAGTGTGCTCGATGCTCTCTCTGCGCAACACCAACGATCCCTTTCTTGACCGAATTGTCACTTGTGACGAAAAGTAGGTCCTTTATGATAACCGTAAACGATCAGGTCAATGGCTCGATCGTGATGAGCCCCCCAAACAAAAAAAACAATCTTTATTTCCAATCAAGTACACAGTACATAGACATTTAGTACATTGGTTTTTCAAATTCTTAAGGTTAATATTCTTAGAGTAAGGATGATGGTGAGCTCCATGCGACGATCCTGGGATGTGTCCATGGGTGGGGAGTTGACGTCTTACCGATAAGTGCGAGCTCACGGCGTAAAACAAGAAACAGCTCGTATTCATTGCCGGGTTTCGAACCCGCACGCAGTCTTTCTGCACAAGCAGAGACCCGATACAGAACACGGGCCGCATACCACTCGACTACGGTGACTTCCCAAAGCCAGTGTTGCACCAGAAAAAGATTATGGTGACTGTCTGGTGGTCTGCAATAGGTGTTATTCACTACAGTTTTTTGGGAGTCAATGAGACCATTAATGCAGAGAGATGCTGCAATGATCTCGCCGTTATGCATGCTCGATTGAGCGAAAAGAGACCGGCATTAGTGAATCGACGTGGTCCAATTCTGCTCCACGATAGCGCGCGACCACATGTTGCAAGAATGACAGTGCAGAAACTCTCAGAACTGGGATACGAGACTTGACCACATCCTCCATATTCTCCAGATCGTTCACCTACTGATTTTATTCAAGCACTTGGGCACATTTTTGGATGGTAAAACTTTTAGGTCTAAACAAGAGGTGAAAACGACCTTCAAAGATTTTGTTGCATCACAGCCATTAACTTTTTATCAACAAGGGATAAATAATCTCGTAGTCCGATGGCAGAGATGCATAGCTGCTCAGGGTTTATATTTTGACTAAGTTTAACATCTCTATTGTTCATTTACCAAGGATTAAATGCATGCTTCTGAAATCGACCATTATTTTTGTAACAACCTAATAAGACCGACCTTTGCCTGGGGTGCCTACTTCCCTTTGAAGACGGCAATAGATTGCAGCGATTATTTTTGGAATTGAATTTATAGACACATTTGTGGCGAAGCATGCGATACCGTCGAAACATTTGTCGTATTCTTTGGCTTATGATATTTAATATGGAGTACTAAATAATGATCATTACATACCTTTTCGTATCCAAGTGTCTAATCTACACCGTTATTTTTTCTAAAAATAACGGTACCTTACTAATGAGCCACCCTGTATAATAGACCCTCGTACGGATTTAGATAAGAGAAAATTTCGTAGGGTATACATGTATTGTAAGCATTGTATTGTGGATAATAAAGACACATCCATCAATGGGGAAACTCTTTCGCAAAGCCCGCGTCCACTGGCAAATTAAAATGAAAAATTTGGAAAAAACCGGGCTTTTTCATGTGTGGATCTAGTAACAATAATAGCTTATCAGGATATTTGACTTTATATGTTTGGATGCCAAAAAATTGATGTCGTCGCGTACGGTGCATTCAAAACTCACTTGCTCATGATTCAGTTTATTTGTGTTATGCTGAACTGAAGATTGGCTCGTCTTCTTAAAGACTGACGTGCTCCTTGCGTGCTTGTGCTCGTCACAGCACACGAGTACATCTGAGTAGATTTGTTTCAGTACACGAGTAGATCTGAGTAGATATGATACAGTACACGAGTAGATCTGAGTAGATTTGATACAGCACACGAGTAGATCTGAGTAGATTTGATACAGCACACGAGTAGATCTGAGTTGATTTGATACAGCACACGAGTAGATCTGAGTAGATTTGATACAGCACACGAGTAGATCTGAGTAGATTTGATACAGCACACGAGTAGAACTGAGTAGATTTGATACAGCACACGAGTAGATCTGAGTAGATTTGATACAACACACAAGTAGATCTGAGTAGATTTGATACAACACACAAGTACATTTGCGTAGATATGATACAGTACACGAGTAGATTTGAGTAGATTTAATGCAACTCTCAAATACAGATAATTTACATGGTAGTAGTTCTGATTTCACTTAGCCTTCGCTAGGAAACAATTAGAATGGATGATTGCCTTGTTTACAATATATATATATATATGTTTGTGTGTATATATATGTATATGCATATATAATATATATATATATATATTTATATATATATATATATTATTTCTTTAGGTGTGTATGTATGTATATAAGATATCGAGTTGTCAGAGTGACCTTGTAGAAACGCGCACAATTTGAAGGGCGCAGCGACGGACTCTCCGCACTGTTTTCATTCTGGTTTAGTGTAGTAAAAAAATTCTCAATATGACGCACGTTTTCCGAGGCAGTTTGTTTAAGAAGTGAGTGTTTACTTACTTGTCGTAAATATGGCTTCAGACGCAGTTCAGTGACCCATCAGCTTAGATTTAGACCTGCCGCTTGCAAGTCTCAATGCCTTTATCAAATCTACGCACTGCTTCACATTTCCCAGACTGTAACCATGCAGTTCGAGGAGCCGTGAACTTTGAAGAAGCTGCACTCGGCCGCCGTTGAACACCACCTGTTGAGCGAGCATGTGTGTGGCCTCACAGGCACTAGACAGAGGGATGGGAGTGCCGTGTGCGCCACTCTCAGAGCACAAACAAACACCAGTTTACTGCCTCCTTGTACACACTCTCTCCTTCGGTCTCAGCTGATCTTGTTACAAGCTCTTCCTCGAAGTTTACTTTAAACGCTTCACGCCACCGGAATTGGTGCATCGGGTTCTGCTTTAACTCATTTTGAAATGAGTTACCCATCTGAACGTTGCCTCTATTTCACTTTATTGACATCGGTATGAGGGAGTTCCAGGACTAATTTCTTCAGGTTCGGTGTTGTGAGTTGGTAGTGGTTGTTGCTCATTGAGGCTGACTCTGCGTTAGTTTTGAAGAATTATCTTCGAAACTAACTTTTGAAGAGTTCAGTCTTACGATGGTCACTGAGGTCATTCAGTTAGAACATTAGCGATTTTGTAGCATACTTTCTGCATACACAGCTCCTCCCGTTTTGGATGCTTTACTACAAAAATATTCTTTTCAAAAAAGCAGAGTTTGTCCTGAAACTTCAAACGGAAAATGCACTCAAAACAGAAAAACCAAGCACCTCAAAAATAATAATCCCAAAATTATATAAACGAAGCTCCATAACCAAAGAACTTCAAAGTATTTGGAAAAATGGTGACTCTGTTAATGGAAGGGTTCAGTCCTCTTTGTCGAGTCAGTTGCAGTGTTCACCCTCACATTCCCCTGGACTCCCTCATCAGTCGGTGAGGGCTCCGAGCTAAACTCACAGCAGAATCAGCAGCGTATTTTACGGTCTGAATTTCTTTTCGTGAGGGTAGACAGGCTTTACTATTCCTTCTCTTGTGGTCGTAGCGAAAAAAACACTTGGTAAAATTTTGCAAAAGCTTGCTTACGTCAAATTCTGTCGTAGCATTGTTTTTTCTTGTATCTTCTTTCTAATATGTTTTTCTTGCAGGTAGAAGGGTATCTACGAGTGCAGATAATGTGTCGTGCCCAGTCTGTAAGACAACGTTACGACCTGGAGATATTGCTGCTCACCTCCAGGTCGAGTTGGCCAAATTACAAGTCAGACGAAAAAGACGTCGTTCACCAACTAAAAAAAACAGTGCGCTATTGTCAGTACGAGACACAACGGCTTCCGTATCAACGCATCTTTCAGATGTTCAACAGTCTACTGAGCTGATGCTAAACTCCCCATCTACTTCAACAGCTATCGATGGCGTTTCCACTTCATCTGAAAGTTCAACTGCTTCAAGAAGTATGACTCCAAAGATAAGTTTTTATTCCAGTGGAATAACACCTTCTTCGAGTGAGATTACGTCTTCTTTTGGGGTGATAAATTCTTCCATGGGTGATTTAACTCCTTCTAGTGACAGTATTCCTTCGTCAAGTGGGATGGTTCCTATGAGTGGGGCTTCTTCGTTGAGTGAGATGACTTCATTCAGTGGGACAACTCCGTCTGACAGTGGGAACACTCTATCTACAAGTAAGAAAGACGTAAAACATACATTCAATAAAACAGTTCTGTCTACAACAGCCCTGACTACGGCCTTAGCTACAACCACTTCTTCTCTTAGCCTGGAAACTGTCTCTGAAAACGAGATTGCTTCAGCAGGTGGAGTAGTTGTCTCGTCTTGTGAAGCAAGTTCTGTAAGTCTCGTTGTGCCTTCAAGCACAGAGACTGTGGATGCCACAGTGCAAAATTTTGATTCTCTTGGAAAATCTGCTTCTCCGCCTGAGGATCAAAAGTGTGTTCAGGTTTTCAAAAGATATACGCCAGAAGAGGTGAGTTTGAGAATGTTTGCAAAAATTTGAGCTTCATTTACAAGATTGAATAATTTTTTAAATCGATCTCAAATTTTTGCTTGTTGCTATGGTACTTTTCTCACTATTGTACAAATTGTTCTCACTTCAGACGAGATGTATCTTAGATCAAATATCTGTGATGTAGACTGTGTTTGCGCTAGTGCGTAGCTCTTATTTTGGTCAGTTCTCTGGCATGGTGCACGTGTTAAGTCGAGCTGTTGTTAGAGAAGAGGGAAACTCCTAAGCAATTTAATTTCTGATTACGAATAAAACTCCTAGCTCGATTTCTCTTAAAGTTTCGGGACTAGCGCCTGCTTGGACTGCCATGTTGATTTTTAATTATTTATTACAATTTTTAAATAATTTGTGACGCTCCCATGCATTGCATATTTTGGATCTCAGAGTTCGTGATAGTTTAAAAACATTTATGCTGACAAAAATCGACAATCAATATTTAAGTAATTTCAATCTACGCATGTATATGTGTAATGCAAACATTCAAGGGTGTTCAAGGTTGAGAAAACTGCTCATTTCCCAGAAATTTGTTCATAATATTCATAGGACATTTTGATGTATGGACACAGAGACTTGAGGAGATGCGGCGACAGCGGCGGCGTAGGTGGCAGCGCAGGTGTCAGCTGCGTGAGCGGCTAGGTGGCCTGGATGAGAGAACCTGTCCAATGTGTTACAGGCTGCTCGACATTAATGAGTATCCCACCCACGTGGACCAATGTGAGGTACTCAGTTCAGTCACGTGGACTAATGTGAGGTACTCAGTTCGGCCACGTGGAGCAATGTGAGGTACTCAGTTCAGCCACGTGGACCAATGTGAGGTACTAAGTTCAGTCACGTGAAGCAATGTGAGGTACTCAGTTCAGCCACGTGGACCAATGTGAGGTACTCAGTTCAGCCACGTGGACCAGTGTGAGGTATCTATGTACAATAGTTCACATATGTGCAACTAGGTCCAACCTCTCCTTTTTCAGTCTAGAAAATATATTTCAGTTGCTTATCATGATCTACTAGTTCAGAATTTATTTCTTCTCATTTTTTAGCACTGCAGAGTACTATACCATTGGATACCGCGCATCAAACCTAAAGTTTAACTTAACAGTATGATGTACATAAGCTCTAGATTGTGCTACAAATACACAGCTCGTGGCCAGTGAGCCAAATTTTGAAGACAACTTTTTGCTCACTTTTTTGTGTAAGCGTAAAGACAAATGGTAGTTGTGCGTCTTAATTTGCTGTCTTGCATGCAACTGACAGACTTATTCACTTTTTGAATTGATTTTCTATCGAACTCATTTTCTTCCCGAAAAAAGAAATAGAACTCACGCACTCGCTGTTCATCGGCTGATCATACTGCCACAAGCATCTAAACAAGCAGAACCGTCATATGTTCTGAACGTTCTGAAAGTGTTCGTTGCAGTTATGGGTTGATAAATACCTTGAGTTTTGTATTATTTCAAGTTTTCCAAAGACGACATGACTGTGACAAAAAACAACTGTGTATCACTACTCTAGACCGTTATATTTTAGCGAAGTACTATATAATTAATTTAACTTGTTCAAATGGATAGTGAGCTCCAAAAATCTTTTTCTGTTCAGCCGAAGGATTCGATGGAGTGCAGGTATATCGAATTGAAAATAATTATTAGCAATGAGTTCTTATGCCTGTAGTAGTTCACATGTTAAGGAATATGGATTCTCTCTTTGAGAATCTCTTAAAAATCTCTCGATAGTAAATGCCAAGTTTTGGACTATCGTTAATACAACATTTTTACATTTACGAACAAGTAACATTTTTACATCAACGATCATTTATTCTGAGAGAATTTTGTTTATTTTAACGTTCATGTATTCTGAGAGAAGAAGTAACATTTTTTCATCGAACATTCATTCTGAGAGCATTTCTGCATGAACAAATTACATTTTTACATCGAACATTTATTCTGAGAGAATTTGTGCTCTTGTTTACGGCAGGAGTGCAGCAGCGACGATGACGAAGACGGAACGCTGCCGCAGTACGAATGGTGCAGCGACGGTCGCGTCAGGGTCAGACTGACGGACGTGTTGCGGGCACAGGGGCAGCTGCACAGTGAGGCAACCGCATAGCATTTCACTTAACTTAATTCTTTACCAACCAAATGATTTTTGGACTGATCAAAATGCAGCGTAAATGGCCACTCATCTTTACTCATTTTTATGTAATTTTACCGTAATTTTGAACGAAACATTTAGAGTATGATTATCTCTGGGCACGTATGTTCCCATTTGGCATTATTGGGTGAATTCTTTGCCGACCACATTTTTACCAAAGTGAGAAATGCAACACAACCACCAGTTAATATTTGGCTGATCATACTGCCGGAAACGTCTGAACAAGTAGAACAGGAACATGTTCTGGAAGTTCTCTTACTATTGTGTGCAGTGCTTGACTGATAAACGCAGCACCTTTTCAAAATAGAACAAGGTTCGTTTAAACGGTAAAGAGTTGAGTTGCCTCAAAAAATAACGGCATCACTATTGATCTCCTTACTTCTTTACATTATTAATATTATATTTTTGGTTTAACCACCGCAGTCACAACAAAAGCGATCTCAGCAGTGATTTGCTTCTTTACATTACATTGAGGATTTTGTGGGGCTGTTTTAGTGTGCATGACCTTAACTAGAGCATCAGCCGTGGTCACATTAGAAGATGAACTCACTAGAACTTCTCCATCTTTGCCACTCGAGTGCTTGAGGTGGGCGGAGAAATTGGGAGATACAGACAATTAAAAGCCACTCTCACAGTACACAATATTTTTGACACTGAAGCCCATCGCATGCTAATTATAACAGCCCAAAATATTTATATGAAGGGTAGTAAAGGCTTACAGTGAGATGATTATCTATCAAGGAAATCTGTTTTACTTTCAATTTCAATGACATTTCAAAACAGACTACCACGTGTCACTGTAATTTATTATTTTTAGGCTACTGTGATATATTATTTTTCAGACTACTCTATTGTTACCCGGATACGGTTACGGTCTGGTAGACGTTAACGTTTTATCCGTTTTCTGAATACTATTGCGTCGAATATTTACTCTACAGACTCCTTTCCTGTAAACTTTGTTTGCGTATTACCATCGCACGGACGATTTTAAGATATACGTGCGTGATTGATGCCCTTACTTAAGACGGCATGGGACTTGGGTATCAACTCAAGAATGGGCTAAACGGCTCGTTTCTATTGCCTAATTCTATTCTACTCTTTAAATACGAACCTTTGCAACCAGACCTGGGCACTGTGGTACAGCGAGGTGCTGAAGATGAGGATGTAGACGTGTGCGGCGAGGACGATTTTGGGCCACAGCAGGTGTTCGAGGAGGACCTCTTGCAGCTTGCGTAAGTAGGGGCTAGTCTAATTGTACTGAAATTCCTCTTATATGTAGGAAAATCATCGAATTTAACCCTTTAACGACCAAGAGGACACTGATGCCCTCTTTAGAAAGTGATGAAACAAAACGTAAGGTGTTTATGAACCCAGTCATGTACTTAAGACGTTTAAATGAACATGCTACTGCTCTGCTTGTTTAGATGCTGTTGGTAGTATGATTAGTCAATGGACAGCGTGTGGTTGTGTTGCATTTCTCTCCGTGAAAAATATGGTCGTTAAAGGGTTAACGTCAGATGCACAGCCCACAGCCAATTCAAACCCAAAGCTCGTAGGATTAAAAATTTACTGTTTTGTCATGAACCATGACTCATCAAAATCATGGCTCTTGTTATTGTTGTGACATCTACGTCTGGTGCCTGAGTGTTGGATCCGTACCGCGATTTAAAGCATCCAAAGCGGTTATAATTCCTTGTTGTTGAGCTGTACTAGGGATTAATACATCTGATGCATCACTGTGTATGAGTTTGGTTGGGTTGCCTCAATTTCCTAGTTTTACCCTTCCCAGTTGCGTCTACTTGATCTGTTCAAAATGAAAATAGTCGCTAGAACTGGATTAAGTTCTCTTATATTGCGAATTGAAATATGTCGTTAAAATACATTAGTCGCACTGAAGTTATACCAACTGAAGATGCATTGGTCATCCTGGATAGATGCGTTCAAACTTCGCTCTATATGCCTGCGTTCCAACCTGGCAAAGCGGAAGCTTATTTCAGCAGCCCGTAAGCATTGCAAGTTACATTCCAACTTCACACAGCCGTACACCGCTACCTTGAAAACAAATCGAGATCGATCCTACTTTGAGTGGAGATGGGAAGTATATTTGTATAATCCAGTTTGAAAGTCTTTTCTACCTGCATCTTCTTTCACTTCTCCGACTAGAGCAAACGCGTTGCCTTTGTTTATTTACCTCGAGATCAATGAATGGCCGAAGCTTTGTACTCAGTCTGCCCTCCGTCTGAAAGACGGAATGCTGGGGCACGGTTTTATTCGAGACATGTACGAGAACTAGCTTCTGTGATAGTGCTACTTGCTGCAGCTGGCGGGTATCATCTGTTGTAGCTGCCGGGTTTTACTGACAATGAAAAACACTTGCCTGGACGGGCGAAATTTTTTTTTGCAGTTTTGTGCCAGTTTAAATGCAGTGTCAATTGCTGGCTTACTCCACATTGGGAGAACGGAACAGTTTTTCCACTTCAGAATTTAAAGATTTCTGAGAAATGAGGAACTATTAAGTTTCAAAGCAAATGTAAAAGATTTCTGAAAAACAAAAACACTTCTGGAAAAGTTCCTATAAATGTAAACCCCCTAAAACACTTACTGAATTCTTGAAGCCTTCTCTTGTGAATATACGTTCGAAATTGCTAGAAAAGTTTGTTGAGAACTTGGGGATAACTAGTGGAGACTTTTGTTAAGAACTTGGGGATAACTAGTGGAGACTTTTGTTAAGAACTTGGGGATAACTAGTGGAGACTTTTGTTAAGAACTTGGGGATAACTAGTGGAGACTTTTGTTAAGAACTTGGGGATAACTAGTGGAGACTTTTGTTAAGAACTTGGGGAGAACTAGTGGAGACTTTTGTAAAGAACTCGGGGATAACTAGTGGAGACTTTTGTAAAGAACTTGGGGATAACTAGTGGAGATTTTTGTGAAGAACTTGGGGATAACTAGTGGAGACTTTTGTTAAGAACTCTGGGATAACTAGTGGAGACTTTTGTAAAGAACTCGGGGATAACTAGTGGAGACTTTTGTAAAGAACTTGGGGATAACTAGTGGAGATTTTTGTGAAAAACTTGGGGATAACTAGTGGAGATTTTTGTGAAGAACTTGATAGAGAACTTGGTAGAGAACTTGTTTGGTAGAGCGACAACCTTTTGCCAGGAAACATGCTTGCTGGAAACCTGAGTGCGCCCTAACGATAGCTCGAGACCAGGATGGTTGTGCAGATTGTATTGAAAACTTCGTTCAGAGAGTGAGAGGAACTCTCAGCATGCCAGCTCCGGCTGCTGTATATCTCATGCCACAATACAGGGTCTTAAATAATTAACGTTATAACTTACAGAGTCCATGTTTATTAAACGTATAGTTAAAGTAGTAGTAGTAGTAGCTGATTTTGCGCTAACGAATTCCTTATCATTTTTTAAAGAAATTGAAATTGCACAAAACTCCATGAAATTGTGTCCACAAGCAAATATTTGTGCGTAGATCACGAAAAACACATTGTGTTTTGCACACCTGTAGCTGATTTTGTGCTAGCGAATTCCAAAGTTTTGTTGGTAAAAATAAATTTCACGTAAACTGGAAAATGTAGCATTTTAAACTGTGATATACGGAAATCTCTGATCTAATGTGTTTCCTAATGCACTTCAGATCATTTTGAGTGCAAAATAAAGGAAAATTGTTTTCATAAAAAATTTGAAAAAAGTAAGGGGTACCCTTATCACTTTTTTAAAAATTCGAAAAGTGCACGAAACTCCATGAAATTATGTTTACCCCCCCCCTCCCCCCCTTACTTTTTTATCAAAATATTTACAAAAATAATTTTCCGGTATTTTGCACCTAAAATGATTGGAGGTGCATTAGGAAACACATTAGATCAGAGATTTCCGTATATCACAGTTTAAAATGCTACAATTTCCAGTTTACGCGAAAATACTTTTTACTAACAAAATTTTCAAATTTGCTAGCGCAAAATCAGCTACAGTTGTGCAAAAACTAATGTGTTTTTCGTGATCTACACACAAATATTTGCTTGTAGATACAATTTCATGGAGTTTTGTGCAATTTCAAATACTTAAAAAAATGAGAAGGGTACCCCATTTTTTTCAAAAATTTTATAAAAATAATTTTCCGTTATTTTGCCCCTAAAATGATTGGGGGTGCATTAGGCAATAGTTAAAAATTAATGCATTTTATTCAATATGTCCTGTCTGCGTCAATAACAAGTTGAAGACTCAGAAAATGTCCTGCACAGATCATGAATGACTTCTTGACTTCGTGTCATTCCTTTTGAGCTTCAATTTCAGTGCCTTCAAATTTTGGTTATGTGTTGTGAAACCTTATTGTCCAGTACCAAATATCGAAATCAAGAGGATTCAGGTATGGCGATGAAGAGTCATTTATTCTTGAAAATAAGGTGAGGAACATTGGATTTAACTTACTCGTATGTTTATTTAGCACCAAGTGAGGGTGTCACGTCTTGCTAAAATGGCCTTTGTTTTTTAGATGATTTTTAGCCCAAGGCAAAATGACACTTTAATTACTTAGTTTCGGTAATTTTTGTAATTTGAACCTTTTTTGCACAAAAGCCAATGGACTTGTTTCGGTTCAGTGATTTCAGCCCAAACATTCACGGACTCCGCTTCTAATGTTCGATTGACTACCAGAGTGTCGATCTCACTATAGACTGTAATCGATCAAATCTTTGCTGGGCATCAAAATTCTTTTAGTCACTAAATACGTGGTTCGGTAGCTTGCCTTTGCAGATACGAGAGAGAAGGATTTTAGCTCTTGAAAGAAGTGTGTTCATAGTTTTCGAACATAACAGCTGTCAGCTTTGATTTTTATGAGAAGAATTCTTCGTCTTTGTGGAAAATGATAGATATGATTCTGACATACATTACTCTCTTTTACCAGATTTATGAGGAATCTGTTTGGGTTCCTTCTGAGTTTTCCTCTGGAGGATTTAACTAGTTTCGTGGTTCTATAGTAGTCAGAGGACGACCTTGTCCAAGCCTATTCTTTATTCATCCAGTCTCTTTGAACCGCTTCTGAGTCCTGCAGACGAGCATTGTGTCGACTTTTGATGTTGCAGTAATATCTGCTGGAGATTTTCCCTCCCTAAATAACTCTAAAATAACTACTACTGTTTTGTCTAAATCTTGAACCATTTTACTGAATAATGTACCTGGAAACATGATTTCGTTAATACACAAAAAATAGCTAATAAAATAAAATGTTAGTGTAAATAATTGATTTTACATTTGAATGTAACGATAAATATTTAACACCTTGTATATGAAAAAACAATAGCTGGGTAGACGTCAGCATTTTGCCTTGAGTTTTACGGGGCTTGAATCGCGCTACACTACTGCTTCATAGTTTGCACCGTAGGCCTACTGCTGGCGAGGATTAAACTTGACCACTGCTTTGATAGAAAATGTTGAAATGTTGGCCTTCAATTTTACTGATAGAACATAACTTTATACGAACTGAAGTACTGTAACCTACTCTATTGGGAATTCACTTGATTGAGAACTCGCTTGAGTGAGAACTCATTTGATGGATAACTCACTTGGTGGCGAGCTGACTTGATGAAGAGCTCACTTTGATGGAGAGCTCACTTGATGGAGAAGTCACTTAATTGAG
This sequence comes from Trinorchestia longiramus, assembly GCA_006783055.1. Taxonomy (NCBI): domain Eukaryota; kingdom Metazoa; phylum Arthropoda; class Malacostraca; order Amphipoda; family Talitridae; genus Trinorchestia; species Trinorchestia longiramus. The sequence goes on from VCRD01004655.1 coordinate 41,121, forward strand.
GACTTCCGTAATGGAGAACTTGCTTCATCGAGAACTAACTCAATGAAGAGTCACTTGAGGTAGAACTTTCTAGGTGATTGTCTTGGTGAAGAACTTATAGGCAATTGCATGCAGGGTCGAAAAGAGAACTATAGCCAGAGGAGGAGAGCACTTGCTAGAGAACCATAATACAGAGTTCACATTTTGTTTATTTTTCTGCGGGATCAAAAGCTAAGGCGGAGCTCTAGTTGAGGGCTGAGGACAAGGCTTCGTCCTCTTTAAATGAGGAGAAAACGGGGGGCTGCTAGGGGAGAGAGGGAGGGCAGAGACTTGCTCTCATTTCTCTCAGCAACGCTGACCAGGTTACTTTCTGTTTTAAAGTAAGTAACGAACCAAAGTTGTATTTACCGGGCAACCAGCTTTTAAACTTTATTGTGAGCTTTTTTGTGCTTGTTTTCCTACCTGCTGTTATTGAAGCATCTTTAAAAAACTAATTCTAACAAGGAAACGATCCAGAAAAGAGAGATTCTTAGATTCCTTCCTTAATTGTCGTGTACCTTTATGTATCGGCTTCCCCAAGTTTACTTAATTCGTGGAAGCGTTTTAACTTGTGTTTAATTTCTAGAAAAGTCATCTAAGCTATCGTAATACTGCTGTTTTGTGCAGTTCAGGCGTGCGCCCTGGTGTAAACGAAACTCCTGCTCGTAATGACGCCCTCCTTCAAGATGATATTTTTTCTCGGACTGACGACGATTCGCTCTTTCATACTGATGCCATCCCTGACATTGCGGCCTCGCGTGATGACAAGTCTATCTCCAGCAGCCTCTGTGCTTCTATGGATGTGGAGACATCTTCAATGCAAGGAGCTGGCCGACGTAGTATTGAGGAAACGCACACTTGTAATACCACCTTATCTCGTGGCCATAGTTCAAGCGCAGTTGTACCATCACATCACGGTACTACCCCAGAAGGGGATGTCGAAGAAGACAACAAAGCTCCTGCACTTGGAACACTTGCATTGGTGGAGGCTGGATCCTCGGTCGCGCTCTGGAAGAGGGCTGGACGAGGCAGAAACCACACGGCGACGTCGCTGGAAACGTCGAGGGCCACAGACTGTGAACTGGCACCTAGCGGCTCTGAAAAATGCCGTCTTCGTCAGGTAACTAATGTGTTTTTTCTTATATTTCAATTCATATGTGCTGTAGGGCCGAGGAAAGTCTGCTACCATCATTCTAGAATATTCTGTTTGCTTCTTTCGTCTTCAAGGAAAGTGTAGAGCAATTTAATGAATGAACATGCGTTGAAATTTAACATTTCAGGGTAAATTGTAGCATTTGCTCCTCATTTTTGTTGCTAGAAACAACAGCGTATATATGTGATGATTGTTGTAAATCTTTTACAGTTTTTCTGCTTATAAAATATGGATGTGGTGTAATATTTAATGAGCTTCATAACGAACTTGGTTGACAGCCTGGTAGAGAACTTGTGACTGAATTTGTTAGAGGGTTTGTTTAGTACTTGTTAGCGAACTTTTTGAAAGTTAGAGAAGTTGTTGAAAATTTGATAAACTTATTTAGAACTTGATAGACAGCTTCGTTGTGAACTTGTAGAGAGCTTGTTACAAAACTTTCTCGTTTCAGCGATAAAATTTAGCCCAGAATCTTGTAAATTTCGCAATTTCTATTAATCTATAATAATTTTATCGAAGCCGCTAGCATAGACTCTTGCTTCGCTGTAAATGCTTGGGAAAACTTTTTTCAGAACTCATGCTCCTGTGTGTGTACTGTGTGGTGCTTGTGTACTGTGTGGTGCTTGTGTACTGTGTGGTGCTTGTGTACTGTGTGGTGCTTGTGTACTGGGTGGTGCTTGTGTACTGGGTG
>VCRD01004656.1:0-18273 GCA_006783055.1 Trinorchestia longiramus
TCATTAGGCAATAACTGTTGGGTTAATTTAATTTTGTAAGGATATAACTTCAAGTCTTTTTTAAGAATGCGGTGTAATGTCGATCGGGAAATGTATAATTGAGTTGAACGTTTTCTGATGGAGGCTTTAGGATTATCTGTAACACTTGCAGAAACTCGCTCGATTACAGCTTCAGTTCGAGTTGATTTTAATCTTCCGGATCGTTGTTAATCATTGACATTTCCAGTGTCTGTAAATTTTCGAGTATCCTATTGTGCCATAAAAAGATTTTTCTTTCGAATAAACAAGTTTCAATATCCTAGCGTTAATAGTTTTCGTTTTATTAGCAAATCAAAAGGGTCAGTTACTTCTGGGACACCCTGTATAACACATTTACGTTTCAGCACTTGGGTCCTGAAATACATATAATAACGCATATATGTATGTATAAATATGCTCCGAAATAAAGAAATTAATCTGCATTCTTTATACTGTTCAATTTAGTATCACATCTATTTTTAGAAACTAAAGTGAAAGAATGAAAGTACCACTTCCTACGTAAATTTCTTCACATTTAAGATATCCTTAGTTGAAAGTATTCGTGTCAAAAAATTGCATTTCATAGAATTGAGTTATGAAATACTGCAAAAATAGAATGTCAATTTCGCATTAGTTTGTGATTTATTTTCATTTATTTACAAAGAATCATCAACGATTGCGTTGAAAACAATATTATTGACAACTTACCAGACCCAAATGCTTATTTTTTCTTTCTGTTATCTTTATCAAGTGATGAATAACATTTCCGCTTTTTTTGAACACTGCAATGAGTAGAATAAGTACCTTAAAAACCCACATTCACTCCCTAAAAGTAGTAACAAATTAAGTAATCCATTGCAGGAAAATTTCGAGTCCCTGCCGCTGAGATCATCAGTTGCTGGTCTTGTCCAAAAGGATCCTTGGAGTGTTGCCCTCGACAAGAAGATATCATCGCCCAAAATTATTCACGGAATAAAGGCTTGGGCAGCGATAATAGCGAGAGTAAACTCAGCACGATAAAAGCTACTTCCACGTCTTTATTATGTGAAGGGACAACAGAATCACATCATGGGGGCATCAATTTAAACTGTGCAAGACGGAATCAAAGCTCTTCTGACCTCAGTACCGACGGTCTGTCTTTAACCAAACCACTACCTCCCTCTGACATTTCGGACGCAAACGAAGAGAAAATGGAAGTAGGTTCAAGTTGCAAGTCAAAAGACCGACTCATTGGGCTTCCATTTAAACAGTGCATTCACTCGTACAAATTAAATAAAGCATTTGCGTTAACTGTAGAAATTTGTGAACGAGTCTTACCCTCACAGTGGCTAGCCAGCTGCACTCAGGGTGATGAAGAGCCCATGGTGACGACCTGGAAGCCTCGTGTACTGGTGTTTCAACACGACTCTGCCGACACCGTCAGGTCATGGCTGGAAGCTCTCTGGGAGGTGGTGGCAGGTGATGGTCACTCTTTCTTCGAAATGAAGGCAAATTCAGCATTTTCTTGCATATAACACGTTCGTTGCCGCTTGACATTTAAAGCTTGAAATTAGAGCTTGAAATTTAGAGCTTGAAATTAGAGCTTCAAATGATGATGATGCGTCATGTGCGTCAAGCGGCAGCGAACGCGTTGAACTACTGCAGCTGATAAACCAGATTGTTTTACATTTTATCTTCTGATACCATTCGTGTGTGGTGACGAGAGATGCAGTGAAATGGGTTCATTTTTTAGCATCGAATGAAGAGACGTATGTCTAAAAAAATGAATGTGGTCATAACATACGAGTATATACCATTAAAGTTATGGTGAGCTGGGTTCTTCCATGCACCGATACAAGAATCTTGTTTTAAAATGTTTGTAACTAAAACTGAAATATAATTTTCAGCATTTTCAGATACGATCTTCAAACATAATTCAATGAAGAAAGCTACGGTAAGATTTAAGAAGCTGATATTTTCGCGATATTTAAGGAATATATAATTAAGATATAATATTTTACACAACGTGACAATCGAGTAATATGAGTAATTCCGATTCTTACTCAGAACACTGTACAACAGTTTTACGGTTAAATGATTTTACGAACTCGAAATTAAACACAGAGCTTATGAATTTTCATAGCGTAGTTTATTCATAGTTTTCAAGAAATAAGTTTTGAGACATATATGTAAATTATAGAACCTCAGCAGTATCCTAGTAATTGTCTTCGTTGATGTTCGTCAAGTATTTAGAGATGGATTTAATCACTTTCAACATTAATGAATTACAACAATATACACTATGAAATGTAGGAATATCAAAAACAAATTCATCCAGTTCTACGTTGAATCAATGTTCCTTAAAATGGCTGGTGAGATTCTAGAATACCTCTGTTCAGTGAGTATTATTAGTTCTATACAAACTAGTTTTAAAAATATTTTACAACAATCCTCATTACTCCGAGGTTTGTCGCCCGTCTTGATCATTGGAGTTTTCTTTCAGTGACAACTGGCGCTCACGTCCACGTAGTAGAACATTTGTGATAAATGTTAACACCGCTGTTTGTCATGACTCAATAAAATCGTTTGATCTGTACTGTCAGTGGCCCAGTTTGCGATCTAGCGTTCTTAACTTTATAGTATAAATTTTATAGGGAATAAATGAGTTTGTCTCGTTTGTTGTGTTTTTTGTATCGAAGGATTACAGAGCTTTATTGAGCAGGCAGTCCATCTCGTCCCCGTCACTTACTTGTGATCGTAAATCCTATGAGCGGCAAGAAGACGTCGGAAAAACTCTTCAAATCGCGGGTTGCCCCTTTTTTGCATAGAGCTGCCATCCGCATCACCTTCAAGAAGGTTAGACATACATCCATCATCATCTCTGTCATNCCTCGCTGTAGCTGCCTCGCTGTCGTTGTAGCTGTCGCTGCCTCGCTGTCGCTGCCTCGCTGTCGTTGTAGCTGTCGCTGCCTCGCTGTCGCTGCCTCGCTGTCGCTGCCTCGCTAGTACTGAGGCGCATAATTTCACAGTACCTGCGAAGTTTTAATTATTGTCAAATTAGCATCTTTATAGCACAAACAATATCGGCTCAGATTTAGAAATAATGAAGACTTTAGGTCTATTGAAATGACTTCGTTAAACATAGTATTGTTGAAACATTTTGTTAGTCATATATTAAAAAAATCGAATGGCATGTATTCTAGTATTACTATTTTAAACGGGTAACCTCATAAATTATTCCAGCAGAATGCATATTTCCATAGAAATTAATTTGTAAGGATGATCACTATGCACGAAAAATAGCAAACAGTGAAATGAAAGCCTCGTCAAGTATGAGTATCTTTCGAAGTTCAGACAGTACGTCGAGCTTTGAAAGTGAGATTATAAATATATGTATGATGCGGCAAAATGATCTGACAAGTTTGTAGCATTAACAGAAACCAAACAAAAAAACGTATTTTATGTACAAAGTATACATAATATCTCATTTTTTACATATAGTTTCAAAAATGAAATTAATCAAGTGAGGGCCAATACTTTCCACGCACTGTTAAAGGCGTTCTCAAAAGTTATCCATAAATCAAAAGTGTCAGGTCATTTGCGATCAAGTGGATACATCTAAGATGAAGTGGTGGACTGGGTTAAAGTTAGACTCCCCTCGGTTGTGAAAGGTTGGACTACGGTTAAAGAAATTAAGAAGGAAACTTTTGCCTTACTAGTTGACTTCAAAGAATGATGTTTGATAAACAAGAGAAGACCAAAATTAGAGCTAGGAAAAAGTAGACTCCAACAGAAAACATCCCTTGGTTAAGAAAATAAGCAGGAATAATTTGAAATTGTGCCCTGGCGACGAAAAGTAAGAATAATAACTGAAAACTGTTACTTGATAAGGATATGATCATGAGGAACTGAAAATTGCATCCCTTCGAAGAAAATACGATCGAATTATTACAGCTGAGAATCACGATCTATCGCAGTTAGAATCTAGTTATACTATTTAATTTCCTGTAATTACACCATAGTAAGAGAGTTGTAAGATCAATACTTGGTCACAGGAGGAATTTACATGAGTATGAAGAACTACAGTGGATGATGTTATCATCGAGATAATACCATTTCACGTCCTTCATGCCTAATAGCGAAATCGACAAGTTTCATAGCTTCGTTTTGAAAAATTTTTATTGAACTCACCTTATTCATGATGAACGATGGCTCCAGGAAACCATGAATTATTTTTCTGTCACAATGTATCTCTGCAACTATGTACATGCATATGGAAATTGTGAAGTTCTTCCAGCAAACAAGTCATTGTCTATTTTTAAGGACTGCAAGAAGACAGATGTCAATGTTCGACCACGTGTATTTAAGAATATGTTTTAACTTTTAACAAATGAACAGCTAAGAGAGTGGACAGTGATATTAGCAAATAAACAGCATGGAGAGTGAATCGTACAAGGTGACCCAAAAGAAACAGGCCCCAACTTTTGAAAGGTTTCATTTCTTATTTTTTATCACAAACAGATGAAACTTTAGGTATATCCCGTTTGTTGTGTTTAGAACATCATATTAAAACATAAGCCTTTGGTCTTTTCTCTTTCATTCTACAGCAAACATTTGAGACGACTATTTTTTATAGTTCCCTGCACTTTTTGAGTGTGAGGGAATTACTTTGTTCCATCCATCTTTTCGTTGTCTTCATCCTTGGATCGTATTCATTGAACTTAAAGTAATCAACTTTGGAAGTACCAAATAGGCAACCATTCTCAATCGCTTTTGATCAATCTAACATCGGGGAGGCTGTTCGTTATTTCTTAACCAGAAATAACGAACCTTTAAATCTGAGCAATCGATATGTGCTATTTCTATACTGGTTAGAATAGTGATAAAAGTTTAATTACTTAAATACTTTATCGATATGAGGAAAACGTAAAACTATTGACTAGAAACTCTTCATAAAAGGTCATGGTTCACTTATGAGACGGAAGCATTTAATTCCCCTAACAGACTTCGTTTTTTAATTGCTTGTTCTTAGATAAAGTGCCCTCTGCATCATTTCATTTTCATTTCATTAACATAACGCTGTTTTGCCCTCGGGCATGACGGTCACTCGCACGTAGAAATGTCTAGCTGAAGTGATGGCCTTTAGTCATAGGCACAACTGCATGTCCTGACCAGGTAACCTTCAGAGCTGTACTCTGTTTAGATTGAGCTACCAGCTGTGATGTGAAGATCTACTCCAATTTCCATTGCTGGGAACTTTGCAACCTAGGCTTGCGATAAGGGTTTGTTATAGAATCTTCCACGTGCCCTGGCAACCAACGTTTAATATTACTTTCTGTTCACGTTTGCCATTAAGTTAGTAATTAGTGTTATTATTAAAGCTATTATTTAAATTCGAAAACTAATGTTGTCATTACTCTCCTGTGTGGTTCGCATCTTCAAGAACTCGCCATACAATTAAAGGACATAAAAAACTTTTCCAATTCGTCTTAAGACCGTTTATCGTTCACAAGTCTTCTCCTTCAAATCTCACTGAAAATATATAGACTGAATTCGATTGCGCACAGAACGTAGCAAATTGACTCCTGCTCTCGACCGGTTAAGCTATTAGCGTTTTGATGCATCTCGAGTCGTTTGGACGGTTTTCCCTTCTTGCATTGAGATTCTCCGCTGTTCCAACGTTCTCAAAGTGCTCCACCCAGCTCTAAATTCTACTACCTCGCCAATCACTCGTGCCAGCTTTGGATGGTCGGTTCGTTAAAATTCCCCTCCCGAATTGTTAGCTTTCGGATAGCCGGACGTTCCGCTCCTGGACACACCTGCGGCACATCTGTGGTGCCGTGATATTAAGAACAGATCTTAGTCCTAGTTCTTACTCAAGTCTAGTAGACCCACACTTAAAAATTCACGTGTTTTTTTGCTGATTTTTTTCGATTGGTCTGTCAGTGGACGCGGGCTTTGCGAAGGAGTTTACACATTGAAGGATGCGCCTTTGGTATCCACAATACATATAATGCCTACAATACATGTACAACCTGCCGAATTTTCTCCTATCTAAATCCTTCTGAGCATCACAGGGAAACGGACCAAGCCAGCAAGCATGAAAGCAAGCAAACAACAAATTGTGTATTATTATACTAGCCAGTTCTCGTGGATATTTTATGATTTAGATTTGACTAATTTGGAATTATTATAAGATAAATGCATTAAAGATTTACGACGAATTATTGTGTTTTAAATTAATACTTTTCATCAATATATACAGGACTTCCATTCTGCATCGTATCTACCGTTCTACCGATAACATGGCCCAGAGAGTACCCGTTAAAATTCCTTGATTTAAAAGTGACAAAATTGAGGATCGATGAAATAAACATATTTTTGAATTTTACCCGTGGTACCATCAGGATCTGAATATTTTTCGTGCATACCGTGGGGGCAAAATCTTACAACACGTTGATTCAATCGCCAGATTGCACATTTACAGACTACATATAATTACGAAAATTGGACTATATATAAACAATAGTATAAAAAGGTCAATAATATGTCTAAAACCCACAAATATTTGATAGAATAAATATATAGGAACATGTATAATAAATACATGAAGAAAAGTTTACAGCACATTTCAAGATATACATACATTAATACTTTGTTGCATATTTATGGCTTCCAGACGTTTATAGTACTTCACCATCAGTCTTTTACAAGTTTCAGGCGTAATCTCATTCCATTCTTCAATGCAACTTTCTTTGAGGTCAGTGATGCTATTGGGACCTCTCTTCTGAATCTTCAATTTCAATTCCCTCCCCAAGTTTTCGATCGGATTCATGTCCGGGGATTGACTTGGCTATTCTAAAATGTTTATCTTCTTCATCCTCAACCATTCCTTGGTTTCGTTTGCAGTATGCTTTGGATCGTTGTGTTGTTGGAATTTCCATCCGCGTTTCAATTTTAAGAAACGAGCTGAAGGTAGGAGTTGGTTGTAGCATGAACGGTATCACTCAATGTACCATTCATATCTCTGTAATAGCACGTTAAAATATAAGTTAGCATTTATCTCATTAAATATAAGTTGGCATTTATCTCATGAATCTCACTAGAGATTGTCGTAATAATTATTACAGAATTTTAGCCTCATTTTTAGTCTCTTTGACACGGTTAGTGACAACCCAGGGATATATTTTATTTATATTAAATAATTAGATCTGAGCGTTCCAAAAAAACAAAGGACTCGCAGGCTGGCAACATTCGTAGATTCTACCCTCGTTTCCGGTCCGCATTACTATATATACCTGATCCCACGCCACTGACTTTGTTGCTATCTTGAATCTGTTTTGTGCGTAGTGGAGGTGAGCATACTATGTTTTAAGTATTTTTAGACTTGTCTTAATTTTTGTGTTTAACTTGCCAGTGTATCTGTGTTCTTTGGTGATGTTTAGATTTTTCAAGTGTTTGTTTCTTCACCAGGAGTTATTACAGCGTCAAGTTTTTAGGAATTGTTTCTATTGGACAACTGTGATAAATCAGTAACTGTGCTGTAGTAAGTGATTCAATATTTTTCTCAAACATTGTGTCCATTACTATTCTCAAAGGACCTCATATGAACAAGTCAATCCTAAAGACAGTTATAAGTCTAGCCTGCAATTTCCTCAGGTGTAGATTTTCATAAAATTGTATTCTATTTTAGATATGTGTGCTCAAGATATTTTTACTCTTATGCATCAAAGATTAGAAACCCAGTTATGCTGTTACAATGATTTTAAAACTAAAACCAGACTCTGTTGACTAGAAAACCAGACTCTGTTGATTAGAAAACTAGTTATACGTTTACAGTGATTTTAGAACTAAAACCAGACTCTGTTGACTAGAAAACCAGACTCTGTTGACTTAAAAACCAGACTCTGTTGGCTAGAAAACCAGACTCTGTTGACTAGTTGATGCAAAATTTGGATGCAGCAATAGCATTTATTCCTAATTTTGTCACCTTAAGAATTATTATGTGTTTCTTTTATATGTGGAAAAACTCTGTATTAATAGTATTACAGACCTAAAAGCTACTTCTTTGAAGGTCTAAACTCAATTATTTTGGGGTCATTACTTAATTAAGATTTATGAATATTGAAAAGCTAAGAATGAACCTTTTATCTAATGTCAATTTTCCTGATTCATGTTGCTAAAATTGGTTTCTAAAAAAAACCCAATGCAAATCCTTCAGACTTATGCCAAGGATATAATTTAATTATTTCTGTTTCTATCAATAACTTATAAAATCAATTTAATAACTCCTACCTCACTGTAAGAATGTGAAATCAAGAACTTGATTAAATGGTGAGTTGGTTGCTGATATTTCCTGAACAAATACTGCCTTCTGCAGTTTATCCTGACATAGTCTTGAGAATTGCCATTGGGACTTATGATGTGGTTATGATCCGTGTATATGTACTCATCACTTCACGTTACGTGCAGAATTTGGGGGACCGTCTACCACACACTCATTACTGACCTACCTATCATACTCGCTGTGAACCCACTTAATATACCCGCTGCACTCGTACACTTATACGCCACATACTGCACCTGCTGTACTCGCTGTACTGGTGCAACATTTCAAGCCACAGTCGCTATAGCTCTGGACTGGCCATTCACCCCTGAAGCTGGACTGGCCTAACCATCATCTAGAAGCTCTGGACTGGCTAAATCATCCCAAGAAGATTCCAAGCTATTTCTCATGCCAGCTTCTTGAATACCAAGCTGAGTACCTGTGATGAGTTCTTTTATTCTCCTTGAGTAAGGTCACACGGGCAGTTAGATTAGGTTTTGTTAAAGTTGGTTGCTTAAAATTCTCCAAACAGCAAAAACTTTACAACACTACCCGATATCAAGCAAAATATACAATGTTAAGAAAAAATTAATGTTCTGCATCGCATTGATAAAACTAATATGTTTGCTCCAAATGCAAGTTTTTGATAAACAAACATGACATCACGATTACTCAAATGACGGGCATCTGGTTACTGTACAATTGTTACTAAAGTACTTGCCCACTCTTAACCTATATATTTATATGCTATCGACCTAGATTGCACAGTTGCCAATAGAAATGCGATTTCTAACGCATCAGAAACTCCCAAAGTTACTAATTCTACTACTCGTGAAGCACACCTGGAAATTTGTGCCTTCGAGTGCAAGGTTTACCACGTAAACTGAAGAATTTGATGAAATTAATGATATAACTATAATAAGCATAACATATTTTAATTAACTGAATATTCAATGCCCACGGTAACGTTTTCTTCGATTACAAGTCACTACTCTATGGAAACCAGGGTTCCATATAAACTTACATGTATCAAATTTGAGACAAGGGTCTGCAGATATTTTGAAGCATTTTCTGTTCAAGTCAGAGTTTTTACAGTCACAAGAGTCAATCACAATTTAAATACTGTATTACTTTTAAGAGTTGTGACGATTTAGGGGTGAGGGAACTACGTATTCGAGATGTCCTTTAAATATGTCAACTTTGGTGTTACTGTTTTATGATATGCTGTGGTCACCGGTTCCTAGTGCACCCTTAATTTCTTGCTATTATACATATGTAAGTAAGCTATGTTTCGAAGTCAGAGATAAGATTGTTTTCGTAGGGTGGAGTTTTATTCACCAACGTCAGAGCCAAATCAAATATCGAAACTTGAATTAAAACTTGAGAACGTGATTTAGAAAAACTAGAGCAGAGACAGAGGCAGAGACCCGCCAAATAAGAGAGCACCAGAAAATGAGAGTTGTGGACACGCCTTGAGGTTTCGAAGACAAAAGAACCCTCGTAAGGACGTGGTTGCTTCATCGAGAGAGTTGTCTCTAAACGAGTTACCATTTAAATTCTTGCAAATAAAATTAAGATTGTGATTTTAGTTTCTAATGGTTGACAGCGTGAAATAAACAGAAAATTAACTCTAAAATATATTTAAAAATTAATTACATTTTTCTAGTCGCATCCAAGTCAATTCTAAAACAATTACAATATTGTAGCGGCACCACAGGGATAAAGAACACGACTACGTAGCATGTTTTTCTTCTGTATTATTCTAGTTGATATTACTTATCACCTCTCAGTCATTTAGAATTAAATATTGCTGGTAACGATTGAGGTACCGATGATAAATTAGTGAAGACCTATGTACGTTGCATAAGAATACTAAAATCAACGCTTCCTCACTGGAAGAACCTAGCGATAGTGTAATCAAAATACCGACTGATAATTAAGTTTATGTTTAACATTTACGAAAATAGAGATAGGCATTTATGTATATGAGTATGGTGTTGTGATCAAGCCCTCCTCTCCAAAAAAAGATTAGCTCAGAGCTACTTTAACATTTTTCTGGAGTTTAATAAAATCTGTTTTTACCCAACTGAATATCCTTCGTAAGGACTCAGAGTGAGTGTCTGAAGAAGAATGAGTGGAGTACTTCGCAGGTATGTCCATACTCCTCGACAGGAACTCTGACAGGTCCTGGCAGAGTGAGTGTCTGAAGATTGAATTACCAATCGATGCAAAGGAAAGTTTCTGTAGATCAAAAATTCTAAGTTTTTACAACTACTTATAGCAATGAATACAAAAGATTTACTAACATTGGTACATGAGTTCTATGATCACACTATCATTGAAAGCAAATACAGTCGAGAATGCGGTCAGCGATACAGGTGTCTGGCAAGCCTTGAATGCAAATGATGTACAAATGAAATAAAATTATTCCTACGTCAATGTACGCTAACTTTTTTCGGAAACACAACAGTTGTTTACGGTGTAGTTTATGAATTACTATTAGCATTGGGTACTAAATGACCATGTTGCGTTCCAACGCCCTGACATCTCTTGGCTTGAAGCTGCTTCAACATTTCTCACAGGTTACTTGAAACGTTTTTTATGTATGATTGAATATCTTTCTGTAGTAACTCGAAGAGAATACATGGAGTAACAGACGGGATGAAAAGTGGGGCTCGTATGTGGGGGCTGCAGAGCTGTAGCCATTCACCTACACGGATTCGAATTGCCAAACGTATGACTTCTTTAACCAAATGCTAAAATAGCTCGCAACTGACAAGAATATTACAGAAAATTAATGGGGTGATGTTTTAGATATAATTGTAAGCGATTTTTTGTTAAAATCGGGTTTTGAATAATCATAAATATAATTGTGATACGATTGTATAAGTATTACTGAAGTCATATTTGAACAATACCATGAAGATGTACTTGGTAGATACTAACGAAGGTGTTGCTCATACTCGAAGGAAAGTAGGGAGAGTTCGTCGATGTGTTTTGTCCGATAAATCTAGCTCCTTAAGAGGACTTCATTTAAAGTAATTGGTAAGGGTAGACAGGTCCAGCGTAGACAGAGGCTCCCGGCCGCGGCCGTATGATGACAGACACGGTCTGTGTGTCCTGCGACGGGAGAAAAATATTACTCTCTGCTGCTTACACAGTATACGACGTTTTGCAATTTGTATTGGTGCACTTCTAATGTATTTCCAAAAATTGTGTAACTCGGAACTAAAATTTTACATGATCGGGACGAATACCATTGAAGTAGATCTGGTACTAAGCATAGGGTTTGAAGTAGATCTGACACTAAGCATAGAGTTTATCAAAGAGAACTATACTATTCATGGCATCTCGTCACTATAGCTCAGTAAGACTACAGCTGACAAATGACCGCTCACTTGAACACAAACTCCTGGTAGTATTTAAGCTCCCCGTCACAGTTCAAGGGCGACGGCGACGTAAGAGAACGAAAATGTAGCTCACGAGTTCGAAAAGCCTTGATCGGGGCCTTGGTGAGCTGGAGGTGGAAGCATGAAAATTCATGACCATGGCCAGAAATGTGTGGCCAGTATCTTGAACCTAACTGAATACGCAATGCACACTCATGCTAAAAAAGATGAGCCGACTGTTTTTCAAACTGTTTTCCTATGTTTTTGGTTCTCAAAGTCAAATCATAGTACCTAAAATTTCGGTGTGGATTTTACATCTAGTAAAACACAAATCATGGCACACACAAGAATGTGGCTCAAGGTATAACAAGTTGTGGTAGTTTATAAATGTGTCTGGCTTAAGTTATAGCATATTCAGGCCAATACTATAAAAATATGGTTAGCTCAAGTTATAACTAAAACTCACATGATCCTTGTTCATACCAATCCTGTACATTCGGAGGAAGACCTTCAGTCTCGATGTTTTGGGGCACATCATGACGTCATAGTAGCCGTTGCCGACGTGACACATGGGTGAGATACCATACTTTGAAAAGCGACACTGCGAAGTCATCAGGCACATCGAGATCATGTTGTAATCGCCTTTGATCTGAAGAAAACAGTACATACTTCATTATTTCTAGCGATGTTCTCTCACCGCTTAAAGTTTTGTTAAAGTTCCATTATGTGTCTGTGTTGTGATCGCCTTTCATATGAAGAAAAAAGTATGTACTTCGATCTTTGAGGTGGTGTTCTTTTCGACGCTTTATGTCGTGCAGAAATCAGTTAAAGATTTTGGCGTGTTAACATAACTTCACAGTTTTATGCTGTTGGTTTTTCACAATACATCGTAGCTTGTTTGCTGTACAACCAAGCGTACAACGCTTGTCGAAATTATTTTTTGAAGATACTATTATATGAATGAATTTTTTAATTTTGTGGTGTTTGTGCTCGAAAACATTTTTAGTGAAATTGAAAATTAATATTCCGTTAGTAAAACATCATCAGTTAGGATAAATTTAAACTATCTTTCATTAGAACTGTTAGCATCACAATATGGCAGGACAGACTATCATCACAAATCAGAACCTAGCATTAAATAAAAGGCGGACGGACTAGTATTACAAATCAAGAAGGACTAGCAATATTATAAATCATGACCGACTAGCTTCACAAATCAGAAAAACCTAGCGTTATTATAATTCATTACGGACAAGCATCACAAGTTAGAAAAAACTAGCAATATTACAAATCACAATGGACTAGCATCACAAATCAGAAAAAACTAGCAATATTATAAATCATAACAGACGAGCATAACAAGGCTGATAGAACTAGCATCTCATGCTTGCTTGTACCTCAACCCATTTGCCTTCAGTTTCATGGTTGCGTTCAGTGGGAGGAGGAAGACAAGCAGGGCAGTTGGCGGTGCATACTGAGCGGTCCAAGCAGAGCAGCTCTTGCTCGTTGTCCTCAGCCAGGTAGCGAACTTCGCAAGAGCAACTCCTGAAGGTAAGTAAAAACGTACGTAGTTTTAGCCAGGCAACAAATTTCCCGCCAGTAAAACCTGTGCGTATGAAAAAAAACATGAATAGCAATAGTATGAATAGTAGTAAGTAGAAATAGATTAGTTTAGTAAAGTTAGGGTTTCTTTTTTTTACTTTCTGCCTAGAGGGGACTGTAGTCTTCTGATTTTTAATTGTGGGAGCTGTGAGTTGTAAGAAATGTAGGTGACTAATTGTGAATTTTGAGAACTATAGTTCTCACAACAGTAGTTTTTAATTGATAACTTAAAGGCATGACGGGTGCTAATTATAAATTGTGTGAAGAGTAGTTTGCTAATTAAGAACTTGAAGGTTTGAATGTTACTAATCGTGAATTATGAGAACAGTCGTTTACTAATTGAAAACTTAAAGAATTGAAGATCACTAATTAAGAATTGTGAGAACTGCAGTCTACTCACTGAGAAAATGGAGAGAACCAAAATTTAACAAAATTACTCGTACGGCGTCAAATTTCGCATGAGTTCGTCAAGTGGAATACGAATGTATATTCGCTTACTTTTCTGTTACGTTCAACTCATATCAACAAAGTGATGACATTTCCATGTAGTTATAATAATAATTTAGTCCTGGAAAAATGATCGTAGAACACTACAATAAACTTGTTTTGAAGAAGTAAAACTTATTTTCGCAATTATGCCTGCTAAATACATGTCAATGTACGTAACTCTCACAAGCCGTGACAGCAAATGTGGAAAATGTGTCAATTAGATTAAAATAAAGGAAAGCAACAGTTAAAAAAGAATAAAGGTGCGCAGCTGTTCAGGGAAAAAAGAAAATGCACTTATTCAGGAAAAGTATACACCTGTTCAGGCGATGGAATACACCTGTACAGGAAAAGTATGCACCTGTTTAGGCGATGAAATGCACCTGTACAGGAAAATAACGCACCTATTTAGGCGATGAAATGCACCTGTACAGGAAAAGAACACACCTGTTTAGGCGATGGAATGCACCTATTCAGGAAAAGGACACACCTGTTTACGCGATGAAATGCACCTATTCAGGAAAAGGACACACCTGTTTAGGCGATGAAATGCACCTATTCAGGAAAAGGACACACCTGTTTAGGCGATGAAATGCACCTATTCAGGAAAAGGACACACCTGTTTAGGAAAGAGACTCACACGTTCAGGAAAAAAATGCACCTACTCTGGGGAAAAAACATCTGTTCCGAAGATGGAATGCATCTGTTCAGGAGAAGAAACGCACCTGTTCAAGAAGAACTCTTTGGCTCCAGCAATCACTTCTCTGGAAGGTCCGAGGTGCCGGAGTTTTGTGCTCGTTTCTAGGGTCCTTCCCATGAAGCCCGCGTGTACACCTAGTGGACTCAGGTGCTTTAGTTGGTCTTGCACGTAGAGGCCTCCCACGTGCGTGTAACGGCAAGTGCCTGCAATGCGAACTAGGTTTGTACCCTGGCGTCCAGCTACACTTTTTCTGTAACTACAATCACGTGTAATTACAATCGTGTGTAAACATAATCACATGTAACATCAATCACGCGTAACTATAATCACACGTAACTACGAGTTCTATAACTTGTCTCCACATTATGCATAGGTTGAGGAAGTACTTGGTGTACATATTTACGTATATTCTTCAGTTAAAGGTTACGAAACTCATTCAAAAGAATTGAGAGTACTGCAAGTATTTGTTAAAGTCTACAGAACTCACCCATAATAATTTGAAGCACCGACGTTATAGTGTCCTCTGTGCCGTGAGTGGAGACCATGTAGGCGTTAGTCGAGCCACCTGAATGTAGCAACGCACATACAAGAAAAAGCAACAGCAATAACAACATAATAATTTGAAGTTTCAGGGTGAGAAAACCTTCTAGGTCCAGGTAAATATAACTGTATAGGAAGTGGATTGTGAATTATGATAACTTTGAAGTAGACAGTGCAAGAAAGTTTCAAGGGAAATCTTCTTGACAGAATCAGTAAATTGAGAGTTCTTGTAAGTTAATGTTTATACATCAACAGCAGTGCACTGAAACTTTTTTTACAGCTACATGTAAAGAAGAAAGAAAACAAAATAATTGAATGTTCTACCAATGTTCAGCTGTAATATTCTTCGACATCTTACAGCGCTAGGACTAACTGTTAAGCTTTATCCACCGTAAATGCTTATGACCTGAAGTGAAATTTAAATGAGTTATGTACAAAAATTAAAAAACAGTAAAAAATATATGCATATTCATTTCGTCTAATAAAATGTACGGAATACTGCAATAATTTTTGATGGCTTATTGTTAAATGTCTCGCGTGGAGTACATTTTATGGACATTAACAATATTGATGTCTGTTCCAGAAGCACAAGCAGCGAAACTATGATTGCAGATGATACAAGTATGCACTCGTAGATGAAAGTAAGGAATCAAATAGCTTCACATTTGTAGTTTTGACGAGATGCTGACCAACCTCAAAAATAACTTATTTTTTACTGGCAACATAAAATGACGGAGGGTAGGAGTCGAGTCAATCAATTGAAACTGCACAACTCACTTTTTATTTTAAAGTGTATAGTGACTGTCGTTGAAAACTTCAATTCAGGACTTGAACAAACTTGAACGAATACTGCAAAATACAGTTGGAAAACATTAAATGCAAACTGTAACATGGCAAAAGCATTGGCTCAAGTATTACTGACTGGGAATAGCTCCGAAAGCCACTCTTGTTTTGGGCAGCGTTGTGTTCCTGTCGTGGAAGGGCACCCCGAGCTGGCACGTCGTCGCCTTCATCATCCCCGTGACGGCCTCTGAGACGGTACCGTCACCACTCACCGTCACTACGCCGTCTACGTCGTTGCCCATCACAGCGTCTTCCGCAAGCTCTTCTGCGTGACCCAGGTGCATCGTCTGCAATTGCAATGATTGTGTGACTCGAGTGCGTCGTCTGCAATTATGTACATATAATGATTATCTGGCCCGAGTGCGTCGTCTGCAATTGCAATGATTGTGTGGCCCGAGTGCGTCGTCTGCAATTGCAATGATTGCGTGACTCGAACGTGTCGTCTGCAATTGTAATGATTGCATTACTGGAATGTGTCGTATGCATTTGCAATTCAGTATTTTAACCACCGTCTAGACGACATCAATACGGCGTCATACTCCAGTTGGGCCCCAGGTTTCGTATTGAGAGGTGCTGTGAGTGCAATTGTGATCTTTTTCTCACGGTGAGTAGTTGCCCAGCCATATATTCTTCTTTAAGAAGAAATTTATGAGAGAAATAGTTAAGGAGTAATCCGCTTCTCTTAAGGAGTAATCCGCTAAAATTTTAAGGCAGTGAATTCTGAGTCCCGGAGGTGTACAAGTTTTTTACTTGCCTCGAGGGCCGCTAGCAAAGAGAGACATGGTCGCCCGTTGCATCGTGGTAAAGCTGAATGTTTAGTTATGGAGCCTGCATTATCCGAAGCATTGCTACAACTTACCGTGATGCAAACAATCCAAATGAACGGTACTTCATACTCTTTCAATTAAATATTGGCTAAATTTAGTATATTTTTTAACCGATATGCAAATGATACTTGTGTAGACCTAAATACGGTCGTACTTTATATTCTTTCTCTAAAAATTAGACTCATGGTTCTAAACATCTTAATAAGGGATGAATGATTGGATATCTCAATCTTCATTTTTTATCCCCAATAGTGTTACGCATACAAGCAAACCTATCTCAAACGTGAGATTCTGACTGTACAAACCCAGCAATGATTATTAGTATTTATGTTACTATGTCTTTATGTTTCTCTTTCTGCTTTGACCAGTGAGATTAATTTTGATTCGGCGAAACCTACAAGATGCGGACCAAAACTTATTCCGTCCAAGTATACATGAAATTCACAATTGTTTTTCAATTTTTAATACTACAATCTTAACGTTAGTGATGATGTTCCCAGCAACTGTTCCCGTCCTGTGCACTGAAACTCGAAATAGAGGCTTGTAGGGAGCTTCAATGAGCTTCAAGATGATCTAGTCTTACTCCAGGCGTCCTGCGTCGCTGCAGGCAAGACGTGTATCTCGTTAACCAATGATCCAGCATAAGCAGACGAGATTTGAACCTGGGTCCCACACATCGTAAGCGGACATACCACTCTATCACTGTAGTGACTCTCAGTCAATGGTATTCCAAAAACTAGCAATCCAAAGAAAAACTTACATTCTATGGTAGAGGTGGCATTGAAACAGCATGGACGTACAGTACATATATGATGTTAACAGATAGGATTGGATATAACTGACTTTGGCTAGAACAAACCTGTCTCAAGAAAGTATGTTTGTCAAGATCTCGTTGAGTAGGAGAGGTTCGAACAGAATAAAATTATAATTGAAACATATTCTTTCGAAGTTTGAAGTGAAGCTCATCTAGCACCTCAACGACCCTTTACCTCAAGTTACACTACAGATGATGGGAACAGTTGCTAGAAGTGTCATCCCTATTCTTCAGAAGTTAAATACCTGATCCCAATACAAGTACTGTGTAATAACTCTCAGTAAAAACTTACCGTGTACCAACTCCCCACCTGTGTAATATAACTTTTTTGGAATAAAGTTTATATTTTTTCCCTTATATCTAATGCCAGCATGACAGAGATGATGATGGATGTATGTCTAACCTTCTTGAAGGTGATGCGGATGGCAGCTCTATGCAACAAAGGGGCAACCAGCGATTTGAAGAGTTTTTCCGACGTCTTCTTGCCGCTCATAGGATTTACGATCACAAGTAAGTGACGGGGACGAGATGGACTGCCTGCTCAATAAAACTCTGTAATCCTTCGATACAAAAAACACAATAAACGAGACAAACTCATTTATTCCCTATAAAATTTATACTATAAAGTTAAGAACGCTAGATCGCAAACTGGGCCACTGACAGTACAGATCAAACGATTTTATTGAGTCATGACAAACAGCGGTGTTAACATTTATCACAAATGTTCTACTACGTGGACGTGAGCGCCA